>PQWD01005138.1:23455-143515 GCA_019425675.1 Leucinodes orbonalis | reverse complement strand
ATAAGATATTACCAACACTTAATTTAAAATAATTCATTTGAAATAGTTTTTACGTTGATTATACTTACGTGCATTCATATTCATTCCAGAGATCCATACAGACGAAGGGTGCAGTGCAGTGTACATTAATGCACGGGCTGTTCGACGGACAGTTACGGTCTAAATTTCTTGCCATCGTAGCTTGTCCCCATTGAGTACCATTCATAGCTGGAGGTAAAGGTAAGTGCTTGCCTTCTAACCTAATGTCATCCAGACAACCTTTCTGGAAGTCTGCGTAAACTTCGAACGTTCTAACACCAGTGTACTCAGCTTTCCCACCTGCATAAACCCCTTCTTGTTTGTCTACCAAAAGCCATTGATGACCTTCAAACGAAAATGTTTCGTTGTATCTTCTTCCTTCTCCTCCATCGATTTCGAGGGTAGCAGCGCTTCCATATCGACTTACTCGGGCAATATGCCACTGACCATCATCTACTGCCACTGAATTTAACCATACATCGCGCTCCTCAGTTCGCAAAGAGTTAAGGTTGAAACGGAAATGCAATCGGGCATCTTTCACTTCTAGTATCCCGTACTCTCGGTTGTGTTGATCGCTTACTCTAAATAGTTCGCCATGAGGTTCACGAGTTCTGAATCTGAGTTGTATTTGGGTGCTGAACCTGTCAGGTTCAAAACTTAGTGCGAATTTTACGTAGCTCTGAGGTCTGAAGCTAGTTGGTGTTGTTGGTAAATTACAAGACGGGCCAGTCCATCCAGGCTGACATTGACAACGTGCTTCTGAGAAGCTTCCCACACAAGTACCGTGTTCCCAGCATCTTGACGTAGTATCAGCTTGATTGCAGATTTCTTCAGTTTGCGGACATCCAGCTACGGAATTTCTAGATAGCCCAGGATGTGCTAAGTCATATAGCTTACTATTGTGAATAAGATTTCGTATGCAGCCATCAAAGCCTTTGCCTATCGGCATGTATTGCCAGTGGTAATGTGTAGGATCAAAATGCTCAATGTAAAGTCCACCTATTTGTAATGGAGCGTTTACATTTAAATACTCATTGAAAGGAGGTATCGTCCCCGAAGCCTGACAAGTAGAGTCATCGAATTCAGGTGGTGTTCCATCTTCCATTTCTTGAATGTCAGCTGATTTACAAAAATCTACTATCATTCGAACATTTTCGGTATCCCAGAAAATATCTATGCGATGCCATTCACCATCATCTAAAGATTTCTTAGTTTTAACCCTCAATTCCAGAGTACCAGAACCGAAATCAATAAGAAGTCTTGGGTTTCCTCGTTCCAATTCTACAGATATAAAATCTGATACCATGATTTCCTCTGCTTCCGGAGGCACAATAGGCCCATTGTAAAGTAATACTCCTTCAGACTTCCTCGTTATAAATTCGAAACTCAAATGTGAACTATCACACATTTCTAATGCTGGGTACCAAGCCCAGCCTGTTCCTCGGAAACTCCTAGAAGTTTGTTGACATCGCGGCCCAGTATAACCTGGTGGGCATGAACATGTGAGTCCATATTTACCTTCAATACACCTGCCACCATTGTAACAAGGCGAATTACGACATGTTTCAGCTTGTGTGAAGTTTCTAGCACCGCACGTGCATTCAGCAATCACATCTACCCTTACACCAACCAGAGCAGTTTTGTTTGCATTGACCATATACGGCACGGTACTTATATCAAGAATATTGGTACAGGATCCTTCACACATTTGATTCTCATAAAGACACTCGTCTATGCCAACCATAGTAATATTGATACCTACAGCTCTTTCGATTTCTTCCCTGTGCATCAACACAATACCATTTAGCCTTATCGGTTTATAATAATGAGCACCATGAGCTGCAAATCTTATATCTGTTACCGGTGGATGCTTCTTTCTTAGTTGAACACTGAATATATCAATGTTTTCGCGCTCTGTGTTCAGTAAGTCAGCTAACTTGTCTTTGAAGATATCCAATTTACTTCTAGATACACTTAAGGTTTTATAATTCCAAACTCTTATGAAATCTTCATCCGATATTCCCGATATTCGTATAGATCCTGAATTAACTATAGCTTCATTGGAAATTTCTTTAACGTATACTGTTACATTGGCAGGCACATCTGTTTGTGTGTGTTTTCTGTCATACACTTTGAATTTGAGGTGGTAGCGACCTTCTCTTGTTTTATGTTTCATTTGAATCATACCAGTTTCTTCGTTTAGGGTAAAGTTTGGATGTTCAGTGCTTTCCCAGAAGAACTTTTTATCTGGTAGATCCCAGTCATCGAGATCGTAAACATAAACACGTCCAATTTCAGTATCTGGAGCTTGGCCTTGATAATTATATACGAGAATTTCCTTTGAACCTGGTTGCATTTTATTGTCATTTACATCACCAATAACTACGGTAAGTGTGCTTGTTCCAGTCATTGCAGGATTTCCGTGGTCTTTAATGATAATTGGAATTAAGTATTCTTTCTGTTGCTCCCTGTCAAATGATCTTAACGATGAAACTATGGCCATACCATCCCCGTTTGCTCCTTTTTGATCCTGTTCTACTTTAAAAGATGCTCTTATTATATCATCTGCACCAGGGTCCAAGCGAAACTGGAACGGCGGGCCGTTGCTTTTCGATCTGTCATCATCATCGGTTGCTAAGATTTCAGCTACCTTTTTAGGTGTGATATGTTCCGTAAGCACTGGCCTATAATCTTTTAAGAATGTCGGTGCGTTATCATTGATGTCTTGCACAATTACAGTTAAAGTAGCTGTAGCTGTTCTAGGCGGCATTCCGTCGTCAATTGCTAAAATTTTCACTTGATGTCGAGGTGTATCTTCTCTATCCAAAGATCTCTGAATACTAACAGTACCTTCTTGGTTTATAGAAAACTGTCGCTTTCGATCTGACGATCTATCAATTGCGTAAGATACTTTACTCTTACCTCCTTGATCTGGATCAGTAGCTTTAAATGTTTCTAAACTTTTACCAACCTCTGCATTTTCATACACTGATACTTCTATATTAGCTCTTTCAAATTGTGGTTTATTGTCATTTATATCTCTTAGTTTTACTACAACCCATGAATAAGCTACATGATATTTATCGTTGTCATTGTCTTCACCCTTATCATTAACTTGTATCCTAAATCTGAAGCCATTACTTTGTAATTGGTCTTCATAATCTAATGGTTGTACAATTTTCAATGAGCCGGTGCCATCATTATTTCGAACCATAGTAAACTTATCAGCACCATATCCACTATTTTCAATAACTTTATACTGGAACTTGTTTGTTTCATCTTCATCATGCACCGTAACAGTTAAGATGGGCATTTCAGGTAAATTAGTTCCATCTGTTTCATCTACTTCAGTAAACCATTCGTCTTTTGTAAATTGCGGCGGCATGTCATTTATATCCTTAACTCTTATAGAAGCTGTCCCTGTACCCTTTAATCCCCCTCCATCTGATGCTACTATTTGTATTGAATAATCTGGTGTTCGTTCACGGTCTAAACAACATACTGCCGTTTTTATAACTCCAGTTTCGGGCTCAATTTCAAAAATTGGTGACCCTGTTTCTTCCTCAATTACATTTTTCTCAATAGAATACCATAGTTTTGCATTATTACTTTCAGCTGGGTCATCATAGTCAATGGCGGTCATTGTCATAACTACCATACCTGCTGTGCCATTTTCAGTAACGTTGCCGAAATATACCCCTTGTGGGAATATAGGTGCATTATCGTTAATATCTTTAAGATTAACTTGGACATCGGCATAACCAACAAGCCCTTCACCTCCTTCATCCTGCGCAAAAACTGTGAATCTCCACTGCGGCCTGCCATTTGGTTGGTCGCGATCCAAAGGCTGAAATAAAAATATTGTAATAAGGTATTTATGTCATTTTCCGAAAACTAAAAATAACACTTTCGATTTAATATGAAAACAATCCTGTAAATTTTTGAAGTTTTCAAATATTTACGCTCACATCATGAAACAAATGGAACGCAATAAATGTGTGTATGTATTTTATGTGCAAGCCACGATGTCATGATGGCTGGCTATTGCAGAGCAGTCTCTATATTCGTGCCGACAATTACATTTGAACGTCACAATATTTTCATTAAAAAATGCCTTACTTACCTTAAGAACAAATATTTCTCCTGTGGTACGGTTAATATCAAATTTACTGTTGGCGGGGTTGTCAGGATCAATGCCTTGTCCTGTTAAGAAATAAACAATGTTTTGCTGTCGGTCCTTGTCACCATCCGTTGCCGTCACCTAAAGAAAACAATAATATGTCAGTTGAATGTTTAAATGATCACTTTTTAACATTATAGAGATCACAAAGTCGAAATTAAGATAAATCAACAAAACAGTTATAAATTAATTTGTACCTTAAAGTCACAAACCTCGGGCTCATTCAAACAAGTACGCTATTTTCTTGTTGGGCATGGAGTATATTTGTAAGGAATTTAGGTTGCTTTACTTTAAGTAAGAAACTTGGCATCTGAACTAGATTATTAATTCATTGCTCCGTAGCGATAGAATCATTATTTCAATGTATTTAATTTTTTATGCCTTTATTTTTATAAGTTTATCTAGATAATATATTTTAAAAAATGAAGTTGGTTTTTAGATGTACACAAACTTATAATTTTATCACTATACACATGGAGCTTCCAGAAGTTCAACTCTATACCGAGAATAAGTTTCTTCAAACTGTAACTCTTAAACTCCAAATACAAAAAAGACGGCACTAAGTCGTAGTCTAAATACAATAGAATTACTATTCTACAGTGGGTGGGATCTTTCGGAAGTTTTTGAAAGTTATGAACCGGCCAACTCTCCAGATTGTTTGCACCGGAGACCGCCGGTACTGCTACGACGGAAGCACCGCAAACTTTCCTCTTTTTAGGGTTTTCGCACAGACAAAGCTGTGAAAGCGTTAAAGTTTTAGGACACTATTTAAAGACGGATATAATGCCGATAACTCTGCGTAACGACAACAGAGGAATAATTTTGAGTTACAAGAAGTTTGAGAGTTTTGAAAGATACGAGTATGTAAAGACATTGTAATAAAGAAAGGCATATTGGTATAACTTATGTGCGATAGGACAGACTCCAATTACGGGAGCCGGACAGGAGATGAAGAGGGTCGACGTTTACGTAATTACTCGGATCATTTGCGAATCTCACTTCAATTATAAAAAAAGCTTGTCACTACAAACGACTCGGGATGAGGGCTTTTACACAGGTGCTGAACGGACATTTTTCCAATTGAGAACTTTATTTCTCTCTCTAGCTCATGAGGCTAATTGGTATTAGCGACATTTTGTATCAAAATTTGTGAATTAAAAATAAGTACTAATTTAATTTATGAATGAAAATTAACTTTTAGTATTTTGTCAAGTGGAAAACAAAGTATCTACTACAGAGTAACAAATTTCTGTTCATACACGAGTTATAAGAGTTCCGTTAGCAGTAACCATCGTTTATTGGAAATAAACGTTGACTAAATAACCGATTACTTATAACAAAACATTTTGAGTGTATATATGAACATTCATTTTAAAAGTATTGTTAATAAATAGGTAAAATATGTTTGAGTATCGATTCAACACCAGCCCAGAATAACGAAAACGTTGAATTAACTTCCAAAAAAAGTTTGAACGAAGCCTTTATTAGCCTGATGCATAAACATGAATGTTTGTAGGTTTCAATTGAATGCCTAAAGTTTACGAAGTTTCAAGAGCCTTTTACAACACTGCTGGACGTTTGAGTGAATTCAATAAAACAAATGCCAAGTTCCCTACATAGCGTAGATGTAGATTTATATATCATATGGCATAGGTTCGTATTAAAATCTTTAAGGTAGTATTCTCGAAAATAACCTAAGTTGAGTTAACTACATTAAAAGCGCATCTAGATATTAGTGCAACAATAACCGAACTAATAATCATGCAGATGCTATAATTACAAACTTACTTGGGGTTAGTTGTTATGTAACACCTTGTTTTACGGAAGATTTTGCACAAATTAGTTCAAAGCTATAATTAAACTCCTTTAGACGAACTTAAAAAATAACTTTACAAATTATTATAAATAAAAAGTAAAATTTAAAGCGGATTTGATTTGGGACTATTTAGTTTGTTTTTAAAAAAAACACCTAAATAAAAGAAATATCTATTGGCTTAAGATAGCACTGTCGCCAATTGTTGGCATAAAATTTACTCCTTCCATTTGATAAGTGTTTGTAAAGATTCAGTACCTTGACGCATTTAAATAAAAAAAGAAAAGAGATTATTTTGCTTCTTTTTAACTTTCTTCATTTGTTTTTATTCAGTTTATTTGTTGATTAGATCTTTTAAAACCACTGTTTAAATAATCTGTACAGTAATTTCCTTTTTTGATGCAGTCGATCTTAAAATATTATTAGATCCGCCATTATTTTACATATTTCACTAAACAATTTTTTTTTAATACTCCACAAAAGTATTAAAATTTTCTTACTAGTAGATTTGTATATGAACTGAATGTATATCCCATACCAGAAAATACCATAACCAAATACACTTCCACTCCAAAAAAAAAACAAAAATGAAACAAAAACCTGTATAAGGGAGTGGGGATAGGGTCCTGTCTCTTCAAGCGCCTGCGTGACAAAAGCACTGCGCGTGAATTGCGGAGGCAGATCGTTGACATCAAGCACGCGCACGACAACACGCGTCGAGTTCTCGTTGCGCCCGTCCGACGCGACCAGGGTCAGCTCGTACTGTGCACACTCACACTTTAGCACACTCACATGCTATGCTCACAAATTTAACTATTTACTTTCAAAAAGTAATTTACTTTAAATAAAAAATAGGTACTTAAATTTGGAACACAGGCGCGTTTTTAAAAAATAATTTCAAATATGTAGTATCTTAAATTGAAACACATGCAACTAATTAATGTAATACAATTTTGACATTATTTAATAGATCCTAGAAAGGACTCTCTATAATTAAATATCAACAAAATCGCAATTAATTAGGAGGAACATCTGAGATAAAACCTGTGATTAGCAACTGGTCCCGAAATCTTGGTAGGAAAACTGGTAATCTACTGATATTTTCCCTAAATAACAAGTTAATTGCTTTAAGACATGAACATATTAATTTTGAACATGGAATTATACTATAATATAATTATGACTGTCTCCGATAACAATCACGCATACTCGTAATTTGATTTAAATAGCTGACATATAACAGTATAATACAGAACAATTAGTGTCATTTATCGGACTTCAATTACTATTAAATAATTTTAACTGAAATTACGAAATGTTTTCGTAGTCAGTTTGCACCGTACAATTCCGATTTACTGCAGATATGTTGCGCCGAAATTTTGTACTGGATGTTTTTGCGGATGCCCGGTTATATAAATCACAGTGAGCAATGATATATGTAGTGTATCTCGTTTCATTAGATACGTTTTTAAACAAAATGTTTGTGTGGTGAATAATATCGAGTGCGAAAATTATCCAAAACCGCAGCGGATTAAACGCAATGAAAAAGTTAATTTATGCTGTGCGAGTAACTTTACTTTTCTGGTTTTACTCGATAATTGAAAAGTACGAATTCGGAAGGAGCTTGGGGCGTCCTCCCTCCCAGCTGCCGGAGTTCCCGTCATTTTGGTTATAAAAATGGGAAAACTCACACAAAATCGCATTTAAAATACCTCAGTATTGGCGACCACGAACAAATAAATATTAATACGTTTGGTTGTTTAAAGAACATTATCATAGGGACTGGGACTGATATTACGCAACCCAATGAGCTTCGACTCTCGATTGGCTTTTCTTTACGCAATCCTCGTTTAGTAATTTCAATATTCAGTCAAGAAAACGGAACTTCACAAAATTAATTTGAGACCCTTTGGAAATACTCCACTGACTTTTAAGAACCTTAATATTTTGCAACAATACACGGCGCTCAGTACTATATTAGTAGGTATATCATATTGGAAAACTGATTCAAAACGAGATATTATTACGATAAAATAAAAAAAAATAAAACAAATGAAAACTGAACATTTTTTCGTTGAAGAAAAAGTTTACACAAATCTAGCATGACACATTGGTAATATTTTACAACCCCTTTTATACCCATTGTGAGATTGCATAAAAGAGAACGGTTAAAAAAATATGCAAGAGCGCAAGATACTGTATTCGACGACGACCTCATTCGGGAGCTGCAGACGGGCGCAATAAACAAGTTGGATGCAAATAAAAAGGAAACAAAAACACAACAACAACAAGATGGACACTAGCAACGGAACGGTACTACGACGAAATAAAACAGTGCCACAAACGAAATCCATGCCATGCAAAAAACCAAACAACTAGTAAAAATCCTTTGGAGTCTACAGCATCGTTTACGGTGACAGATGTTTGTAGGGACCTGTAAGACACGCTTGGGCAAATTCCGATCGTCCTCTTCGGTGATCTGTGTGCGGTATGTAGGCCTCTCGAACACAGGCGGGTTGTCGTTAACATCTTTCACGTGGATCACCACTGTCGTGTAGTTCTCTTTCAGGTTATCCGACGCCGCCAGCTTCAGCTCATACTGTTTTCCAACGAATATAAATCAATACAAAATGCCATTAAGCATACAATATACCGTTTAACACTTTCAAGGAAAACTTTATGCAAAACACTTACACGGTATTACGAAAAACGGCGACAAAAGTCAACAAGCAACGTCGCGAAACCACAACTCATTAAATTTTTGTAACTATATTATGGAATAATTTAAAAGTTTTTTGAAAGGGCACGGTCACTAATTAACTAAACTTAAGTTCATTCAAAAGAATGTTTGAACTGGACGAAAGCCACATTTAAAAAATGAGTTCAAATATGATAAATTTAGACTTTATTTTCAGATATACTTTTAATCTTGATGAGTTACATAAACATCTATTTCAGGTGTTGTTAAAGCCATTATATATAGTGCATATTAGATCAGTATCATCATCAGCCTCTAACGGCCCACTGGCAGGGCACAAGTTTTCAGCTATGGGAGATTGGGGGACCCACCACGCGAGCCCATTCCGGATTGGTTAACGACTACAACCCGCTTTTCGCTGCGGACGACGGCTTATATGTTCTCCATAGCACGGAACCATCTTTCTTTTTATAAAATGACTCTTACTATGCGATTTTCTCGATGATCAAATCATGATTTGAACCTTTGGATTCTGTAGTGATAGACCCAAAGCTATGACCACTAGACCACGGAGGCAGTTAATTAAAATACCAGTATCTTAATAATGCGATGTAAGCTTTTTAGAAAATGACTAACACGTAAAATCGAAGCTACTTAAAAAAATTCAAACTGATTCGTTTAGTTTAAAAGAATATGTGTCACCTTACTTGTATGTCAAGACCGAAATATTTCCAAATTACTTTCGCAAATAGTACTGATTATTTTACCATACCAAAGGCGGATAATTATAATGCCGAACACGAAATCGGTTTATCGAAATGTTATTAAGACGTACGTGTTAGTTTCAGATGATACGCCTATCGGATCTCAATACGTATTATCCATTCAGTTTGTGAAGAGCTATCAACTACCCTTCGGCTCAGGTGAACATGGTCGAATCTTCAATTGTAGTGGACGCACTTATAAAGTCCAACTATGCTTTGGAAGCTAGGATAATAACATAGTGCAAGGCTTGCGTGGGTATCCCGCTGGCTAAAGAGATTTACTTATTCTATTTAACTTTAGCTATACAAAACTGCAACTAAAGACTACTTGAGTAAACGTAAGCTAGGGCAAAAAATACGAGACTACGTTATCTGAATAGTTTTATACGGAAATTTCAAGCTAAATGTAAAACACGTCGAGGCTCTGTTGCAGGATTTTTCTTCTTTTATGAATAATTTAGTGAATATTTTTGGTTTTGATAAGACAAGCTGTACTCGTCGTTGTATCAATGACGTTTATAAATAGTAGGTACTCTCAATGAAAACATCACACTTGAATTTCAAACGATCCAGTAGTTTTAACCAGCTTTCGCTGATGGTTTCCTCATTGTAATAAACTGTAGTTCAGCAATACCGGCTGTTCAACGCCACCCTCGCATAAATAGGTATTAAAGATTAAATTATTTATCAGGGGAAAGTTAGGGGAAACTTTGTTGAGGCCGTAACAAAGAGTTGGCTGACGAGTAGAAGCACGAGCGGCGCCGACTCTCCGCGTTGTTTTTAAATTAAACGTGCCTTGGGTAAAGGAAAAACGTCTCTCTAAGGTTTAAAGGCGTTTATTTTAGCGCGAACTTACGTTCAAAGGACCGATCACTTTTTCCACCTTTGCCTATAATAATAAGAGTAAATAAAACTACTTATAAATATGTTATTTCACTTCAATGTCGACTAGACTATTGTTTACATTGGTATAATAATAAAATTAATTTGTTTTTTCACGTCAGACTTCTAAACATTTCTTTAATATCAACATATAAGACTCCGTCATTAGTGCAAGTCGGTAGAATAAACTGACAGACTGAACTGAGTAGCTCTATCGGTAACATTACAAATCTCTCGTGAATAATTTGCGATAAGTATCGAATAAGATCATACTTGAAAAAAAAAACTGCGACCTTCATGTATTTAGTCGGTGACCCGTCGTATGCTGCTAAGGAGCGAGGCACGAGCGAACCTCAAACACGCATTTTTCCAGTTCACCTGGAGTGTTTTATGACCTCCAAGGTCCTATATATACAATCGGGGTACAGCAAAATATTAGTAAAATGCATAATATTTAGTACAAAAATATATATTAGCGGCATCCAGTAGTTTTCGTGACTCCTTCACGGTTCACAGCTATGCCAAAAGCTAACATAATTAATTAATAACTATTGTGGTAGAGAAAATATCAACTCATAAAATTTCAAAGAATTTTTCACTATTTTATTATAGCTAGTGTTGTGAGAACGCATAACTCACTTAGTGACGTAAATTATTATAAATTAACATTAATAGTTAAATATCATTTAAAACGAAATTTATTTTACGTCTTTACGGATTCAGGAAATGAAACTTGAAACATTTTTGGAACATACAAACTTCTAAGGATATATATAATTTGTTTTAATTTCTGTTTTGTCTACAAAACCTACGTTATAGTATTATTTTGAGAAGTCTAAGTTAATTTCAGAATGTAATTGAAAGCTTTTAATTTTTATGGTATAATATTATATAACAAAATTTATGAATTCGTTTCTTTTAGTTTGGTTTTGTAAATATTAAATACTTTAAAAAGCGAAGACGCGCTGCGTGGTCCATCATTACTTTATTGTGAATTAACAAAAAACTAGCCTAAGTTTTTTCTTATTACATGTTAGATTACGAGATGCTCTAAAAAGATGTTTTGAAGATAAATTTTTGATGATAATGATTTTCACTGACTTTTTTGTAATTGTCAATATTTATAACTGTATACCTTATAGTTTTAAAACAAAAGATTCCTAAGAAATATTTTTCGTGTTTCATAATATCTAGTATCTGGTTGGTGAATTTGTTTGCTAGCCATAGTATATAGAAAAATTATATTAAATTCTAACATTGTATTTTTTACAAGAAAATTTAAATATTCCGTCGATATTTATTTCGAAAACTAAACTTTCCTAGCCGGTTTGCTTAAACTTACGTATTGCGGTGAATGAAACCAAGTTTCAGTAGTAAAAATAAGTTTCACTAGCGAAATCCCGCCGAGATACGATGGTTTATTTTTTACGTAGCTGAGAGTTAGCAAGTACAAGCAGAGACAGGCATGCACTTTGGATGATCTTATTACCAATCCACAAATATTTGTAAAATAAAAGACTTAAGATTATTTTTGTATACAATTCTTAAATATGGAGATATTATAAACTTTTTTATTTTATTTATTAGCAAACGGCTGCTTTAAAAAGTTACTAAATACATGTAATGTTTCACTTTTTGAATTTTCCCCAGTTTGGTTAAGATATTTACAGGCTGAATCTGTGAATCAATGGAAATGCCTCTGTGGTTTAGTTAGCACAACGTCCGGCATAGATCGTTGTGTGGCCTGTGGGTCGTGAGTTTAAATCCCGCGAGCAAATGCACTTAGTGCAATTTCCCTAGTTTGGCAAGGAGATTGTAGGCAGTCACTTGACTGCGTGAAAAGAAAGATGATTCCGTGCTTTAGACGACATGTGAAGCCGTCGGTGCCGGATACAACCTTAGTAGTTGTTAACACGTACCAATCCGCGTTGGACCAGCGTAGTGGGCTACGGCCCTATCTCCTTATTGCTATGCTGTGCAGGAAGGTCTATGCCCTGTAGTCGACCGTTATTGGATAATGGAAATGATTACAGGCTGAATCACCCAACTGTCTGATAATAAAGATGATTACGATCTTCGGTGGTCACGTCAAGCCCTCGGTTCCGACTATTATTCAGACGTTATAATAAAAGTTACCAACAAAAGAACTTTGTGCGGGTTCGATCAGGTTAGCTTTAAGTGAATTTATAAATTATCGATATCAAGCCGGAAATACTTTATTTCGAACTTCGACTTCTGTACGGTCTGGAAAATCTTATACTCGAAAACTACTTTCCCAAACATTGTGACACTGCGGTCGCAGCGTAACTTCAGCTACCAAGTGGCAAATACAACACGAATAAGTCCTTATTTTAGAAAACGTCAGCTCTTTCTGCTTACAAGTTCCATTAGTGTTTGCGAACTCACATCACCGTAATGCTGCCAAAATATATAAAAACTGGGGTGTTTTCACATTCGAACCTCAAAGTCGGATATAGATTTATTTAAACATTTATATTCCGAATACACTCGTGCTCCTATCATCTCTCTCAGGGGCCATTTGTCAATATTAAAAGCTACTAGTTGTTTTCAATATCTTATCTAATAATGTATGAGTTACAATAAGGGCTACGCAACATGCAAATTTATTTACGTAAAACGTTATTAAATAATAAAAATATCTATATAACATGACTTCATTGTGTTTTAATTCAATTGGAAGTAAATACGGAATTCTATTTCATTGTTTGAAATAATTTTAGTACATCGGGTGCTGAATGAGATTTAATTTGTTAATACAAAACAATGTCGGCGAGTTCTGTAACGTTTCTAAGTAATAAAACGTTTGTATTGTATTCTGTAATTCATTTCACAACCCTTCAGATATAATTTGATTTGCTATGGATTCGTATTCGTTCAGGATTTACCGTCGTCAACAGACAAAACTTCGACGTCAGATCGGTACAGTAATTTGTCACATTTCATTACGTATTTTGAAATGATTCACTTATCTAGTAAACAGCCACGCAATCATTGTTAGTTTTTCCACAACTGAATTCAATTACCAATCAACTTAAAATATATACTTTCTCGAACTAAAAAAATATATTTCTTCAAATAAGTCTATACAAGACACTTTGGCATCGTCCGTTCAAAAAAGTTGAAAACTACTGTTGAATTTACCACCGGGCTCGAAGAGTTGATTATACTTAGAATAACAATTCTTGAATTTGATTGTCGTCTGTACATTGACCTACGAGTAAAAGCATGTTATAATGATGGTAATTGAATTCATTAAATAACCATTAATTTGTCAAATATAAATCGAGAGAGTATTTGATTTTGTCTGATCGTTTTCTTAGCTTTTGAGGTTCATTCTGAGTACATAAGTCATTTTATTTAGGGTATCGTAAGGACGCCTCGGTGAAACATAATTTAAAGTCTCGGTAGGGACGTGTTATCATTTCGGTGGAGTTGACTCATTTGAGCTCTCCAATACAAAATATACTGAATTTATAGTTCTTTAATATTAATTTTAGCAGAGTAGAAATGCATGTAGAGATTACTCACTCGCTTTCTAGTTTCGTAGTCAAGTGCGCCCGCCACATAGATGGCGCCAGTCATGTTCTTGACGGCGAACGCCCCGCCTATGTTACCGCTTGTGATCTCGTATCGTATACGCGAGGCTGCAAGAGAATAAATATACGTGTTACTAAGGAAAAGCAAAATCTCGTATTTAAATAGGTAGGTACAAAAAAAGAGTTTTTATATGTTTGAGAATTCATGTCGTGTAATAGCTAAAACATCGGATATTAGACCGAGGGTAACAAATTCAATCGCTGGCCAGTACAAACATGCGTGTCGTAACATGACAGTTGGTATGCAAAAGAAAAGTCTATAAGTAAGTACGATTAACCTTTGTTTGGTGTTTGTTATTTAAACCTAGAATTATTTAGGATCCGACTATAATTTTTGAATCTAAAGTTTTACACATACATACAGGTTCTATATATAACAAACGATTATTTTTCTTAAATTGTGAAGGCTGGACTTTGCTATAATAATATTGGATTCAATTAATAACTTAATCATATTTTATAGCTTCTTTTCATAAAAGTTGTTAGAAGCTGGCTTACATATAACTGAAGAGTAATTACCGTCAAACGCTATTAAATTTTGTAGACCTGGGGCCTTGAGTTTTACAAATATTTTGCATTTCAGTGCACCTACATATTCTTATAAATTATGAGTTTATTTCATAAAATAAATAAAAAAAGTTCAGCTAAGCAATATTCTCCTTTGGGGTTGTAAATTACGACAAAATGTAGGAACCTTACCGGACAACATCCAGATATAATCAATACGTCTTTATGGCCATTATATAATGTATACCTTTCTTATTATATTATATGTACTCATTACAAATAGGCAATATATAATAGTAAGATAGGTACGAGAGATATATTATTTACGAGGCTGTGTAATAAAAATGATCATGTAGAGAGTTGAATGCTCATCGATATTTCATTCAAAAAACGAAAACACACACTACTTTTTAAATCTTAGTTCCGATTTGAAGAAAAGTGTATTTTTTATTGATTGAACCTAATTACTTACTTATTAATTTGAATACAACATTCATTCATTTTATTATTCTAGGATCTACGATCAGGCACACTACTTCCTATTTACCGTATATTCGTAACCCTGGTTCTTCGGGACCCTTCGGAGCAAGTTCTCTATTTTTATATATAACAATGTTTATAATGTTAAGCTGCGCTAGGACTCTTGTGACCTAGCGTCCCGGCGCAAGGGACTTCTAGGCTCCCTAGGGATTTTTGTTCCTCCAATATTATGTATTAAATAATATCATAATTATTTTCTTTTCTGGTCCGAGAGGCTTTGCTTTACAACCAACGCTTCCAGCTAGTCTATTTTAGACCTCCAAGTCTGCCTGCTTGTACAAATAAATTAGAGCGTTAGCTTGAATAAATGAAGTCAATAAAAGACTACGGACTCTTTAATATCTATAGTATATCTTGAAATATTTGAACAATAAGGCGACACATAAGCCGTGCGCATATTACAAAATGAATTAAAATACTAGATTTGAACTTTTAAAAATGTCTTCTACAAAAACGTCTACTTTTAACTTTCTACGGATAATTATAAAACGGTCGCCGATTCTTATTGTAATAGTAGAGTTTTCTTTATCGATATGCCACTAGTACACATCGAAATGCTTACTTATTCATCAGTTCATGTAAATGTAAGCATGACCATAAAATATAATAGAATCTTGATACAACAGCGGCTTTTGAAACATGATAAATGTTGCGTCCAACTACCTCGCGCAGTACTCCCACAAATTGGCGAGATAAAAGAGAATTATGAAAACTTAACAGATTTATAGCGGCGTCATTTGAGTTTAATTTTAGTTGGAAAACTCAGCGTCATACGTTATTTGTCTGCTTAAGCTATATCTAAACGAATTATATCAAGGCGCTGTAACGACGCGGAAATTAAATGATCATATATATTTTACTTGTAAAATATATATGTGGCCATTTAATTTTACACGTTCGCTTGCAACTTATTATTGCAAGCGAACGTGCTTTGAAACATCTTTAGCCAACATGAGCATACAAGGTATTTATTTACCCACAAATGAAGCAGCTGTTTATTTATTAAAATTCCCAATATTAATAGGTATGTACGTAATGTACCTAACACTATTTTCGTGAAAAAAAATATGCAACAATAAATAAATATGTATTGCTTGTAAAATATAAATAAACCCTTTAATAGGTTTATAAAAAATACACAATAAAAATAATTGTAAAACCACCAACGTTTAGCAACAGTCTTATATTTAATGTGTTTTAGTTGTTCCTTAAGTAACGTAATAAAGATTGATTTAAAATTCAATGGACGCCTATATAAGTAATTAATCAATAGTTTGTCTCAAAATCCTACTAGAAATTATATTCAGGTCAAGTTTGTTCATTCTATCACGGATGCATTTCTGAGAATTTAAAATTATTAATCCTTTGGTTCTCAACTGACCTAGTCTCACAGTTTACAAGAGCACTATATTATTTCAGAGTCAACGTTCTGAATGTATGCCAAGTAATACAAAAGTTTTCATTACTCTATAGAATAAAGTCGTATAGGGTCATAGATATATCCATTGTTTGTTGGATTCAAAGTTGAAATTTTCGTGTGTGAGTTTGGTAGGTTAGACTGCCTGTCGGCGCACGCACGTTCCCAGTTTATCTTGCTTAAATAGTAATTGGATTTCCATTACTAGTAATGGTCAGGGTTTGCAGATAAGGGCCGCAACTTGGGAAGGATCCAGTCAGCAATCATTGTCAGAATTGCCTTAATTTTGACCCTACCAGAAATGAATAGGTTTATTTTTGTATACAAAATTACTATTGTCTGTTACTATGTAAAAGACATTATATACTTTTTATACTTTGAGACAGAGATATAGATAATAATTCAAAACAAGTTCGGTTCGCGTGGATCTCTATTTTTAAAATTAAATAAGAGGCAAACGAGCATTTGGTTCACCTTAAGGTAAATTACACCGTCTCACATGAATATTTGCAAGGCCTCTGGCACGGCGGCACTTTATGATTGTTTATATTTCATACAATTAAAATTATTCGTTGGAAATCACAACATATTACAAGCAATAACAGTAGATACTCGTTTCAAAATAAAATGTCTTATGTTTGCTACACACATACCTAAATGACAAATATGTACGAACGATAACGCGAAATAATATAATGATGCAAAATTTACAAAATAAGCCTAATATCTTAATTATATATCGCAATATTGTTAATATTCAATTGCAAAATAAACATGTAAATTAATTAATTTCAACCGTCTTTTAAGGTTTCGTAATTCATTGAATTGAAATAAAATATATTCTGGTATATACATACTCTTATTGGGTCGATGAATTAAAATTTTCACAAACCAAATGAATGTATCATTGTTCAACATTGAATGTTTACTTATAAACTTATACGCTCTGTCACTTCTTAAGGATTGTTGCCTATTGATAACTCATATATGTAATAAACAATCGTATTTGTATGTATAAACCAGTGTAAGGTATATTTCAAAATCACTACCGGTACTATAGGTAAATAACAATATTTTGATAAACGCGATGTCTAGAATTTTTTCATCAGCATCATCATATCAGCCACATTATTTTATTTATCTATTGATTGATTACTCGGATCATATGATATAAAGTATTTACTGAGTTAAAGAGCTTAACAGATGCAATATATTATCCATGTAAATAATACAATTTCTTGGCTGCGCATCCAAACAAGATAACATGTTTAGCGACGGTGCGACCCTTGGTCGGTTGATGCGTATTATCTCATTAAGTTTAGTGTTGGCGTAAGCAGTCTCCTACCAACTGTTACACAAGATCATAATAAGGGGCCACCATCAAAACCTCCCGGTCAACTCAATATGTTAGACATATGCTTACATCAGCATTCATCTTGCTAGGGTAATCGACTGTCATATCCATGTGTGCACATTATTGCTATGGGATCTTAACTACGAATTTTCTTTGCAATTTATTAATTAAGGTAGGTTATACTGAGTTTATAATTTATTCGTTTTGTCATTTATTTATGGTTAGGCAGAAAAATAAACATAGTTTGTGTTACGATATGCCTAACTAAAACATTACAAACAAAACGAAAAATTTTCGTACGATGTTTTCTTATGACTTTCGATACATCATCTGGGTCAAGGAAGTTATGATTGACTACGATTGGCATTCCACGATAAAGCCCCGTTTCGTGCCACTGTTTACATCTGGTTTAATGAGTATAAAATGATTGCACTAATGGCACCGATGATGTGTCCTTCAATTAATGCCAGGAAAAGGTCCTAAAGTGTATTCAAAAACTTTGATTACAAGAAAACGAAAAAACACACAAAACAAGTTTGATTTAGTAACGGTTAATAGATCTCGACAGATTGTTCTCGATTGTATGCATACTTAGTTGGAAACTCGGTTGTTATTTGATTAAATTGTATTGATTTGTATATAACGGTCTACATAAAAAATATTTTTTATTTTTCTTTACTAGAATATCCGCTAAAGGAAATTCACTTTTTATAATTGCAATGGTAGGCTCCTAGTTTAGATTTGTTTGTGTTGATATTATATATTATATAAAAAAAGCCATTAAAAAGCTCGGTTCGAAAATTCGTTATTGTAATTTGTTGAGAATTTTGTTTCAATTGAATGTTTGAAATTAATTTAAGCCAAGCTGGGTATTTCAAGTAATTTTCTAAGCCTTCCATAATGGTAACCACATTATTTAATAATGAGGGGCCGTATCACATCACTCCACAGGCGTCGTAGAATATGCGTAATAAAGTTTAATATAATTAAGCGTTCGTTATCTTGAAGAGCTATCTTATGCGGTGTAGAAATCTTACTGCAAGCCTTAATTATGACGACTTTTGTTTGTTTTAATCGAGCTAATGCGTCCGAAAATTTCATTCATAGATTATTTCATAGCAACCAAACAAACTACTAATTTTCTAACAAGTGTATAAAGTATCAAAAGCATCTTATGAGATTTTGTTATCAAGGTACTAGGTATAATATCTTGCGACGCGTTCTGCCAAACATCAAATGAGGTTCCAGCAGTACCAGAGATCTGTAAGGACGCACTGATGTTGGAAGATTATGATCAAAATGACTCAATGGAGATTAGTACATAAGTATATATGTATATGCCAGTAGACTGTAGCCAGCCATAGTAACGAGAAATGGATGAGACGGCTCGTTCGCTACATTTACGTTACCAGATACGAGTACGTCTATGATAGATGCAGTGTCCAAGAAAACTAGTAACGATAATTAATTAAGTAATTATATATTCCTTCAACAATGCCCTGCGCTCGATACTCTTATGTATCTTATAACCAGTAATTTCACAAGCATTTGAAACAAATACATGCTTAAAGCACTTATACTTCACGGGATATTTCTATTTAGATAGTATCGATTCATATCGGAACACACATTATACCCAACGCAAATATTTGTTAACAATTATACCGAACAAAATATGTAATATTGAATTATTAATATTATTCCTAGGTTACTAGAAAAGTACATATGTTTTAATAACAATTAACAAATTAACTGCTTTCGTCTTTCACTCAAAATACATATACTATGTAACTTTATTGCCCCAAATGAGTTAGTAGTAAATATAACGCAAAAATGATTGAAAATACTTAACTTGATAAATGAAAAAAAGTTTCGCAACTCAGTATTTTTAGAGACAAAAATATCTAAACACAAACACTCTAAGTTAGCCATTAGGAGTTACGTCACAAATTGAGGAAAGTCCAAAGTTGCGAAATAGTAACAACAAGCTAAGTGGTTCCTTCAGAATTCTTTATTTTATAAAAAAACTTTATATGTTTCACTTGGAGCATAAAAATTAAATATGTATAAAATTGATTTATATATTTTATAAGGCTACGCCAATACCATGTTTTCAATATTAAACAAGATAACATCACTTTTGCATCTGCATTTAAAGTATTTGTTAATTTAATTCAACACTATATGTCATGGTCTTGGTTCATGTATAGCAAACTAAATATTAACTTTAAATATCATTTTTTTATTTCAAAGTGGTTAGACATTTAATTAATACCTTATATCGTTGTATTGTCTCTAACTTTTGCGACTCGCACACGTTGAATTTGTATTCAAATTACAATTTTCGGAATAAACAAAGGAAAGAAAAATATGAAGACATTAAATCAATCCAAAAATTGTGGTGTTGATAATTAGTACAAATTATACATAGATAAATGAAGACATACATGTTCCATAAACCTGAAATGTATTTATAAATAAGGGTCTATGTTTCTATAGCAACACCAAACAGTTTGGGTATGAATAATGGTAACCCGGTTCCATACATTGTACAGTACATAATTGTATCCAAGGCATAATGAACGCATACAATATCCTCGAAACTAATTGGCCTATAAAGAAGGCATACCCTTTGCCTCTCTTGCGCTACAATTTCATTTCGGCTAACACGACTGCGCTGCGCGTAAAAGGTTTTTGTTGTAAATGTACTTTTAGTATTACGCACTTTTGTGCCCACAAGCGTTGTTAATACTTCTTGAATGTTTTTGTTATATATAAACGATTTATTGCAATTTATTATTTCTTAAACTTATAGGAGTCTTCAAAGTCTAGTATCAGAAACCAAAATATTGCTTTACTCAACTAAGGATAGCCATCTAATATTTTTTAAATTGCTTGCCGTATCGCAAGCCGGCTGGTTGTCTTAAGTACTTTTTGAAATATATTTTCTTACAAATAACACGTGCTAATCCCTTTTTTAAGATGAAAACTTGATAATCTAATCATATTACGTAATGTTTATTTCAGTTTTGTATAATAACTATGTTGATAATATTTTTGCTTCTTGTATGATTTTAGATCTCGATTATAATCTTGTTAAGTTCTCGATTCCAAGAACGCAAAATGTAATAAAGTTTGCTACATTATAATGACACAAAATCAATACCTAGTTTAATGAGTTTCCGAAATATTGAACCCTGTGAGTACATAAACACAAACTCCTTTAATTAAACATATACAAATAAACTTTGTAGCAGGTATCGCGAACTCGCGGGAGACGGATAAAGGGTAAAGTATAAATCGATATTGAATACCCCGCCAGGGATATGTGATTTTCTTATAAAACTCAACTTTATTTCGTAGAGAATAAGAAACAGATGTTAATATATCGACATAATGGTTGACGTAACGGGCCTGCTTTGTCCAGGCATCCTCTTGACCGCTCGCAGGCTCTACTAAATAGCTGCATTACGATATCCATTAATACAAAATGTTCCTATTTATGCAGGACCTACACGTATCGGTTTCTTGATATGAAGTGGTCACATAATCGCAAACAATTTGCAACTTGATTTCTTCAAGTACTTTGCGTGAGTATTTAACCCGAGGTTATTGTTAGCTATATTACTTATAAGTTCTGATGTTATTTATTGTTCTGTCTTACATTTTACAATGAGAAAGTACACTTAAGTAAATTAAAAACTAGAAGAAGACGAATGTTTTTCAAACAGCTCCTTTTGCAGGTTTCTTTCCATGAGAAATAAAATTTTAAAGTTGGAAGTAAAACTCTGCAGTCAAAGGAAACCACAGGCGACTTTTAATTGCCATTTGTCAGACGAACAAATGGAAGTCATAAATTCGGTCATGTCAAAATGTACGATTTTTCTTTCAATGGACGGAGTATTCAATAAAGGGATCGACGGTGGACCGCACGGTAAATCACCGTCTTTCGCCATGTACTTAGTATTTGTGGAGATTTTCAGTTTGGCAGGAATCGCGTTTTCTTAAGCTTACGATATTTGATATCTATACCTTCACCTTAATGTTATTGCAAACACATAAAATGTAATCAGATCAGCTATCCTAGAATTTATTACAACTAAAGCTTTTGATAAGACTTTGATGTGATTTCACACGATAAGTAAACAATACGTGTTATGTACACGTACAATAACCTAGTTAGTAAAGTACCTATCTACTCACAGGTTGACTTTTCGACTATGGATGTTTCGTCGTTTACTCTGTTGATAATAATCAGATCAGCCTGCTTAGTAGTCGTGTTAGCTGTCTAAATCATGAAATATTATTGATGATTTTAGTCCAAATATTTGAAATCTGGCTATAACTCAAAAGCAGCTTAAACTTATTACAGTAACTTATTAAATTTATTATAGTAATATGTTAATTGTGTATCCAAATCAGTAGCACAATGTATGCTTTTTTCGAAATATTAAAAAGGCATATGAAATTTTCTCAATATTTTCTAGTTGTTGTCGGTGCAAGCAGGACGGTATAGCTATAAATAATTTATAGTTAATAGGTTAGTAATACAGTATACAAGTTCTTAGTAAACTGCCAAGTTTTATCTGAGCGAGATTTGTTATGCCAAATAAGTAATAAAGTAAAAAATTACTTAAGTTTCAAGTTTACATTGCAAAATGAAATTACAAGCATCTTGTCATTAATGCGGACCTTAACGTACATTAAGCTTACCCTTTCATACATTTTAGGCTGCGATTCACAAGACTAATTCCCTCATCAGCGAACTTAAGGATTACTCGACTGAAAACGCAATGCGGATGGCTGTATTATGTTGCAAAGTAAGATAAGCAGGGTTATAAAAAAGTAAAACGTCGGGATTTCCCGGTATATTTTCAGGGGCCAAGCAGACAAGGGAGTCGTTTGGCGGGCGGAAATTGCAGGGAGATGGCTGGAGCAAGGCTGACTAGACCTTCGGTCAAATGTCGTAGGGCATGAGTAACTCGACCTCCGGCCCCTGGGACTCTCTCATTTGTCTGCCAAAACTCGTCATCACCTACGCCCGCTTACGCACATTCCACGTTCACGTAGGAACAATTGTTCACTACGACAAGGATTAAGTATTCGTGTCGCTAGAACGTTACAGTTTGGAGAGCATCAGTCCTTTGAAGTAAAAGAAAAATGTCTTAACATCACCGCTCTAAGCGGTAAATGAAAACGTAATTATACTATATTTGCGTAACGTAGATCTGTACAGCTGGTGTGAAGAAGACATTTCGTGTGGAGTTTTAAATTACTTTTTGTTTCCATTACGAAATAGCCCTATCGTATATTGTCGCGGCGGGGCGAAATCGCGCGTCACTAGCGGCTTAACAAACGAGCGTAGTAATGCCCCGTATTTTCATAAGCGCAAACGTGTCCTTCAAAAAGAATCTCTCGTCCCAATCTAAATAAAAAAAATCAGTATACGATGCTCGCATTTCATTAGACGAGAAATGAATGCGGCTGGCGGAACTGGTTGTATAAACAGTCCGTATTGCTGTCTTGAACAACAGTAATAAGCGATACATGGTCCAAGTTACTTTGTATGTACGAGTATTAATAACAGTAACTTTTATGACATTAGAACAATCAATTAACAGTTGCAGAATTGTGTCACTGAATTTTAATTTACTTGTAAAAGATCTTGAGATCGCATTCACTAACACCCAATTATCTACATTAGACCCACTTGGTACATTACAAATCTTATAACCCTACAGCCATTGGACGTTTTGGGCTTGTAAATTAGCAGTTTACGGTTCTTTAGTAAAAAGTATGAACACTTAAAACTTATCATCATATAAGTAATTTGACAACTATGACGCTTACCAAATAAAAACAATTAGTCTTAGGAAAGTTCTTTTTATTACGTTCAACGTTATCTCGGTACATTATTTATTGCTTAAATGTATCTCTTAACATAACTCACTTTTATTACTTTACCAACATTGTGCCAATGTAATAAAACACGCATATTACACGATTTCACTGCTAGTAAAGGTATCGTTGAAACCATTTTCATTTGTAATCTTGAAAGGATTTGTTAAATGTAAATTCATCATATCATCATCATCAGCTCATTAAACGTCCCCACCGAGGGGCACGAGCCTACCCGTATAGGGTGATTAGGCCTTAGTCGTCCACGCGGGCCCAGTGCGGATTGGACGACTTCACACACAACCTTCGAATCTCTTCGCAGGCGTGCATGAAGGTTTCCACGATGTTTTCCTTCACCGTAAGAGCGTCGGATAACGTACATATATTTTTCGAAAAATACATTGGTACGTGTCGGGATTTGATCCTCCCGGTAGGAAGGCGACAGTCCACACCACTGAGCCACCGACGCTCTTATATTAAATTATTTTTTAAAAAATGTAGTTACTTTACGTATTTTTCTACCAACAATTTATCTACACAGAAAAAATGTGTTACCTATTCTTTTTATAAATGCTAACAAATATAATATCATATAACTCACGATTACAGCAATGCCTATGGTATTACTGAGTATTGGATTAAAAAGTGAGAGTCTATATGAGTGATAGTTAACAATTATTCCAGGCGAGTTATATGCTTGATTCCTTACGTATCATATGTAATATATACAATTTAAACTACCTCAATATAACATGAAACATGCCCTAGCTACGATGGATTTCCTTTATCGTGGTGTCAATAGCTCAAAAGGTCAACAAAAGACCGAAAATACTTCACGAACGTTTTTATGTAAACCGCTTGCATCCAATAGTGAGCGATGAGGTGTACATGTCAATACGCAAGACTGGCTACAAGTAATGATTTCTTGTGTGTGGCTCACGTACAAAATGCTGGAAAGAAGCCAGAGCCTCATTGCGAACGCCCTAAACCCCTGAACCGAATACGCAATGCTAAATGACCTGCTTCAAAATAAATGCACCCTGGCAATACTATCAAATTGGTTTCTTCGGTAAGAAGCCGTAACGAAGTAGATCTACTGCAATTAATACATTACAAAGGAAAGTTGTTTCCCATTTATTACCAGTGCAATAACAATCTCTAAAACTAAATTAAAATCACAAACTGTTTGTTTTTTAATCAATTACGAGAGATTTAAGCACTTAGAACTGGTGTCAGGTTTGCAATTATTTGACGTACCTACTTTGCTGATTTAAAAGCAAGGCTATGGCAATCGCCGAAACTCATACCTATGGTTAGAATATGAGACAGTAATAATACAAGTATTATTTTTTTATTAAGATTTTATCTTAATGTATTTAATCAAATTGTGCACATGCTTACATTAATGATATAATATTTTTCTAACATTCCTAAAAAGTATATTCATTATACGATACAAGTATTAAAAACGTTTAAATACTTAAAATGGGTTACCGAACACAACATTTTACATCAATATAAAATTTTCCATATACATCAAAAGTTTAATTTAGCGGTGTTGTTATATCAACATCATCAACATGATTTGTACCATAATACAAACACGCAAACATTAAAACGATATTCAATAATCCTTCGCTAAAAGTTGATAACATTTTCCAATTAATTTTAATAATAAGCCATCATCAGAAAAAGCTGTTCAAGAATCCCTTGTGAAAATAAGTGGCTCCATTATTTATTGTTGGCATAACTCAATTGGACGGTTAAATAAATGTAGGCGTTAATATTTGCGATCGTTTTGTTCTACAAACAATGTTATTGATTTTGATATTCAATTACACAATACCCGGAATACATCGAAAAGCTACTAAATAGGTAATAGGGATGATGACAATTCTTTTTTCTGTTATTATATCGATGGACCGCATAATAATAGAAACATTGGTAAAAAAATTACTCCGTTAACATTAAAACTCACAGACATTTTCCAATTCTAAAAACACATTACCACACCTATTTATGACGTCACGCATCAGTAATTAGTACGCATAGTTTGTGAATTTTGTACTACAACTACATTAAATGTTGCGTTTACTATAACGGTCTCTTAGCAAAAGTTGCCTTAAATTGTATGTGTTATCCTTTTGTTTACAAATTTTGACAATTAATGTACTTTAAAAATGGACTTGCCCATCTAACTTTGAAGACTAATAAAATTCATAAAACATGAGTTTTCCAGCTGAGAGTAAGCACATCGTTATATTTAACTCAGATTTGTAATAATATGAAATACGTAGGGTGTTCAATAAATACTGTCGTATAATTACATATATCTATACTTTTTCAAAATAAGCCTCGTTACAATTAATGCATTTAGTCATACGCACAAACCACTCATTTATCCAGTCCTCCCACTTTTCTTTATGAATTAAATCTAATTCTTCATGAAAAGCTCGAACCAAATCTTCTTCAGTAGAAAACTTTCGCCCTTTCATGCGGTTTTTCACGAATGGAAATAAACCGAAGTTGCAGGGTGCAAGATCGGGACTATAGGGAGGGTGGTCAAGTACTTTTATACCAGATACTCTCAGAAATTGCGAAGTAGCGCCAGCTCTATGAGCTGGTGCATTAACGTTATGTAGGAACCATGAGCGGAGTCTCGAATTCGGTCATCGATTTTGGAGTTCTTCGAACACTTGAGGCAGGCAAATCTCAGCGTACCATTGACTAGTAACGGTCTTCTGTCCACTTAGCATTACTGATTTTATTAAGCCTTGTTTGTTAAAAAAACGGCCATCATTCTTTTCTTTACTGATTTAGATTTTCGCACTTGAATTGGTTGCTCTTCGTCTTCGAAGACCCATATCTTGCTTTGTGATTTAGTTGGCACATCGTAGTAGTAAATCCACGTTTCGTCACCAGTGATAACTGAATTCACCTTTTTTGATTGGCTATTGTCAAATCGTTTCAGCATAGATTGCGCCCATTAACCCGTTGTTGTTTTTGGAAGTCCCTTAAAGAGTGGGGTATCCACAATGTACAAATTTTATTCACACTCATTTAGATTCTTCACTATGTTGTGCAAAGAGACAACAGACAGATACAGGAATATTTAAGAGTTCTTCTAATTGACGATATGTGATTCGCGATCTTCTTTTATAGCTTTTTCACACGAGCTATGTTTTCCGGCACTTGAATTTCCGCAGGTTGCCTGGTCGTGGGTCGTCATCTAGCTCAAAATCTCCACGCTTGAACTGTAAATACCATCGTTCCACGGTTCTTATAGATGGAGCTTCATGACCAAACAGAACACATCTCATCAAAACATTCTTGTTTAGTTAAACCGCGCTTGAAATTATAACAGATAATTACACGATAGTCTCGTTTACAAAATTCCTTTAACTAAAATAGAAACTTTAACAAGTTAAAACAAACGTGTTTACACTTGTTATTGACGACACTTACTGATGAACACAAAAAATTACGGCTTACGTATAACACCCTACGTAGTTCTTACGATTTCAGGACCCAGTCATCATGCCTATTGAATATATGTACCTACCTTAAAAGTATTTTTAACATAAAAGTGGAGCTCATAAAAAGTTTAATATTACGCTCAACGATTTAATGTTGTACTGTTTTGAATAATTTACAACAAATAATGATTAACGCGAGCAGATTTTCATATTTCATATAAATGGTATAATTATTTTACATCAACATCAATTCATCTTTATAAGAAACTGAGAATTAACGAAGATTTATGCAGTGTTAAAGAATTCGACAAACTCGTCACTCATCGAATTATATATGATAGAAAAAATTTATCTTTGTGATCTCGGTGGCTTAGACACAATTGGCGTTGGATCGGATCGTCACTCAAATCTTGTTAAAATTCGAAGGACAGGATTAGTAAAGCCCGTGAAAACAAGGGCTCTATCGGCCGCTCACTGTTAACTGATGTACTGTACGATACATAATGCATGAGTATCAGAGTATTGTCTTGACGTTGTGAGACAAAGAGGCATCTTTAAGTTTACGATAAAAGCCACCTTAATGTTAAAATAATACATGAAAAATGCAATGGAAATAAGCTCCTTACCATTAACAGCGCTGAATACTTTTTAGTTTTTTACTGAATCTAGGTTAAATGAAACCGAAGCCAGCAGCCGATGAGAAAAAAAAACTTTAAAAACCGATAGCCGTTTTATGCAGTATATTGTAGTATCCTACAGCTACCTTTAAACATTTTTGTATCGTCGATTGAATATTCATTTGTATATTAAGTAAATTTTCATTTGAATCTAAAGTACATATTGCAAGTAGGTAGCCAAGCCTGAAAATATATACAAGAATGTAAAAAGATTTTATTGCGCATGTAATCCAAGGATATCTATGTAAATCTCGACAAGACTCCAGGCGGAGTTATAATAGTCTCCTAAATACCTCCGAGCGGAGGTAAGCGGGTGGCACCGTCTTGTAATTTACTCGTAAGCACGTCTTCGAAAATTTGCCTTCTATATCTGTCACACATTTATTTACATTTTAAAATACTTAGGCTTGCTCATAATAATCTCTCGACTTCACAACAAACGAATTTCTTGAGAGTTATAACACACCGCTAATACTACTCGTAGAACTGTAAGCTTTTTTTTTGTATAAAAGAAGATACAAACGTAACACATTCAACAATAAGTTTACCTACATACCTAGTTTGAAAAACTAGTAAGGGTGTAGCATCAAATAATAATACAAAAGAAGCTGAAAGTTAAATTAAGTTATTTCAAATAAAAAGGGGCATCTAAGTATATAAACCAGCAGTGTTACAGTAAGTAGGCCCTAAATCAACAGTTTCGCGTATAGAAGCCTATTAAAATTCAGGCCAGATGTGTGAAGGAAGGCTCCCGTGATTTATGTAGGCGCCGGTCTTGCATTGTAAAAGTTTAAATATGAGAAAGCCCGCAGACATTTGCCGGCGGCCGCCCTGAAAACTTCTATTTGATAATATACTTCCCCTTCCTTCTGTTGTACTCATACAAAAAACTTAACACAAGGAATATCATTATTTGTATTATAGCAAAATCACAATAGCCTTGAAAATAAGCTACGCCAGTAATTAGTTAAAGCTAATTACCTAGTAGGTAGCCTTAAGGGCCAAATAATAGTAGGTTGCCTTAAGGGCCAAATGATAGTAGGTTTGTAAGCACCTTATGATCTAGTATAAATACGCATTAGAAAGGTATACCTACATTTTGGCGTCTTGTGGATATTAAATATAAAGTTGTAGTTCAGGACTTTGGACAACTACTCTACATATTGTAATATCACTTCTGAAATTGTCTAAAAATAAAGAAGCCCGGTATATATATATAATTTGTAACAGATACAAAAACATGAAAGTTCCAATAGAAAACCTCATAGAGACCACTAACATTCCAGGTCTCAGGAGCGCTTATCCGAACAATACACAATGACCGCCTAATAATATCTTATAACCATAACTATTGAGGAAGAGAAGGAAAACTGCCAAAATACCCGACAACGGTGATGTGATGTGACGATAAACGTTTACTTCACCAATGAATACTAGAAATTATAAATACATTTCATACAAATAAATAATAAGATTTCCGCTTTTTCGTCAGCCACTCTGTGTTTTCGTTGAACGTTTTTCCCTACAGTGCTTTGCCGCTCTTGTGAAATACTTTTGTTTATCGAAAACAAACTGAGGGTCTGGTCTCGGTTATACCGTTTTTTGTGGTCGTAAAAGCAGAGGCACACCTTTTAGCCTGATTCACCATGACCTAGTTTGCCGTATTGGATTTTAGGCAAAGTGTATTTATTGTTTGAGTGAGGACCCATCACAAAACAATAAAAGTTAGAAAAGCTATCATGCAGCAATAAATTGGAACTCGGGTCGTCAGAAACTTGTAAGATGTTGCATTACGAATTTGCTACATTGATATAAAACACTCTTGAGGCTGTTAGATAAAGGGTTCAAGATAAATATTATTATTGTTTACAGTCGAAGTTAATTGAGGTTGGAAATCGGAGAAATTATGTTTTTCTTTGAGTGGTTACATCGTAAAACATTTCGTCCCCAATCGTAGTGTGATGATGGGAAATAACCAATAAACAGAGTAGACAATATAGTAGTCTGTGTAGGTATAGATTTAAAGTACAACGCGTGTCTTTCCTTACCCTGAATAATTCACGACCGTAGAAGTGTTGAGGCGTGTGCGCAAACACTTTAATATTCGTTTAATATTTATATTATTGCGCGCCTCACAAGCAATCCCGGCAAATACAAACATTCCCTTGCTAATGGTAAACAAACTGTCTTACTAAGTAATGCACTCTTTTGATTACAATACCGGTAAGACAACGTGAATATTTGGAACATGAAAGCGCAAATACACTTCACGAATAAATATTATAATCTCGGAATACAATGCGCGTGTAAGCTTACAAAAGGGTAAAGCTGTTTTTTATAGGTGGGATATATCTTGAAAGCCTTAGTGTTTCATTGTTTCGCTTATTCTCATTAATGTTTAGTTATGGCTTATTGGTATTTTTTCGTTTTGTTTAATAGTTAATGCTTAAACTAGTATCCCTACATATATACATGAATTATAAAATAAATGCAAAAGTATTCATATGGCTGTATTGTATAATACTTTTATTGTATATTCTCAACACTAAAGCTGTTCTTTTAGAAGAGGGATAAATATATTAAAACCACTGTTAACAAGTTTGTAATATCAAACATATACATGAAGAGACTAATGGTAGGCCGCTATGTTGTTAGACAACGTTAAAAAAATATATGATGATATTGATGAGGTCATCAGTTTAATTAACTCTTAACAAATAGAGAGCATCTGGTATCTGGCGCAAAATGGAGGAGACCAGCAGTGGACTGTGATAGGGTGAACAGAGAGAAATAGAGGGCATAATATTTTACTGCTGCCACTGAAAAGGCGTCACCAAATACATTATTCGGCGGTCCCAAAATATATGTCATATGTAACCTTTTAAGTACCTACTCACTGTCCCATTTCATATATACAACAACATATTAGGCAAGTTATTGCCAACACACATGTCATGTTTATGTCGCCTGAAATGTACCGGGTGGCTGTCTGCTAAACAGTTACGGACGAACCTCAAATGGATCTACAATACATAGAAACTAGAAATTTTGGCAAACAAACGTAGTAAATTAATGATTTCTTCAAACAAACATTATACACGGCAATTATTAGAAAAGTTTGTCTTCTTAGGATTGATTGATATATAGCATAATTTTATTATCTGATTTGGATTTTCAATATTCCAACCTTTTGATTTTCAATTTATTCGAACCTATACAAAAAATACATCTCGTCAGTTAACTCCCAAACGTAACTCTGTGTTGTGATTGTGACAAAACTGATACTATTACGACGACGATTTTATTACGACGTCACCATTATAAGAGATGACATAAACAAATCGCGCATTTACGTAACGCAGAAAAAGTTAGTAGCCACCACAGATTTCCAAATACAGGAGATGGGCCAAGCCGCGTTTAAAGTGCGACAACTGTAAGCTCAACGAGCATACACTGGCTACCAGTTTACGCTTTGTGAGACGAGTCAAGACGCACGAATATTAGCAGAAATTACCGTTTATTTCCAAAATGCCATCCTGTGCAATTGTAACATGCCATCATCGCAATGAATCAGTAAATTTTCCAAGAAATATGATAACTTTTCACATGTAAGAACCGAAAAGAAATTGCGACACTGGGACTGCCTATAAACTTGGCGGCTTGTCCAGTCTAATGTATATTCTGATGTCTGTGGTAGCCACACATGAAACCACGCCTGTCTCGTTTCCAAAATAAGGTGAATTTAACATCCTAAACCAAATGGTCTATTCGCGGCACTGTTTTTATCTTTAACATTATATAAATTAAAACTTGCAAAATATCACGCTTTAGTCAGACTGAGCGGATTTATGTGCTTATAAATTGTTCGTATGAAACAATGCACGAGTAGCGGCGCGCGAGCCCGCTTATCCGCTCGGAATCTGAATGTGGACACAATCGTTCCGCATCATCCGAATTATCTCGCCAATACTAAATTCTGCATCCGTAATATCGACTATCAAATATCCATAATATTTCACATCAACACGGTTCTCTTTGTTAATTTATTTCGTTTATTATTAACGTATTAGTGATGGGTAAAGGTTGCTAAAGCTGTAATTTAGTAATGGGAAAACCAGTTACTGGGACAGGAAAATATGAAGAATTGACAGAAATCAATATAAGAGCGGCCATTACGTCTCAACGACCTGGCTCATTGTTTTATTATTACTGGCGTAACAATGAAATGAAGGCAGCGCGAGCAGCCCTAACATCAAAGATAAAAAAATCTTAAGAAAACAAAGTAAAGAAACTTCCAAAACAAAGCTAATAAAACGATAAAAACAACAGTGAATTTGTAAAGGGCCAAGCCAAAGGTCTTTTGAAACAATGTGACTCGCTACACAGCCACGCGGAGGCTGATTATGCCACGCTTAAACAATTCAACAACCACATTGTTGTGCTGCTAAGCAATTCTATAAAATTGTTGTATCGCAGCAACTTCCTTATGTTGTATAATATAAAAACTAATTTATTTCGTCAATTCCGATTTCCTAAATGTATTTTTGTTTTGTATATATTGTAACGCAATTTATTAACAGAAACTGCAAATAAAAATGCACTCATTAAAATTTTAAGTAAAAGTTTGCTCTAACATTAAGTATGAATAGAATTCTGATATTTTAATTAGTTCAGTGTTTGTGACCCGTTTTTGATATTTGAAACAAATAACCATGGTATTTCAGCATTTAGCTTTAATGACACTCATTTATTAACCTATTGTTATTTGAAAAATGAAATCAATACGAAATTGAGGCTTTTCAAAGAGATTTCCAAAAGGTTAGTCGACGTCACAGGTGACCGAAGATCTGGCAGCTACCTTGGTCAAAGAATCAGTCTAGCAATCCAAAGGGGTAACGCTGCCAGTATTTTCGGAACTTTGCCGAAAGGGACTTCTTTTAATTATATTTTTTAGTTTTAATTTTTTTTTTATTTTTAAGTGTTTAGGGTGTAATATATTTTAGTTACCGAATAATGTAATGTTGTAAATAAATGTAATTGTTTAAAATTCAAATATAAATGTTGCAAATTTTGAAAAAAAAAATACGAAATGGACATTCCTAATTTCCCATTCAAAGCAACGAACAAGTTTACATTATGTTCAAACATATCAGCGATATTCATGTATTTTCATATTAAACGGTATGTGCTATGGTTTTCAGAATTTTAGAATTGCTTTTAAATTGTACAGTGATTGCTTTCGACGTGGAAACGATGCGTTTGCGTGAATTATTTTGCCCATACCATATTCATTTACGGTTAGTCTGAAACAAAACAAAACGTTGCACCAATAGAAACAGTAGGTATTTGTTAGAATTTCTAGTTATACGAAATATTTACTTTTTAATACAAAACACAACGACATCGCTTTTCCCATATACGTTTTTAGTCTATTTGGATACGAGTATAAATACTACATATAATTATTCCCTTAATAATATTAATAATTGAAATGCTTAAAGATATTTAAAAACTAAAATAACATTGCGCTATGGGTAGATGGTTTAATAATTCGCTTTACATTAGACATGTTTATTGGCGGGTGCAATGCCCATCCCAACTATTCAATTGTTATTGTAATCACTACATGTAGGGCTTCTACCATTATGTGCTAAGTCCTGCGCAAATATTCATTCATTACTGAACATCATATTAAATCAACTGAAAACGTGAAAGCTGAGCATTAATGACTTCTTTTAGGGCCTTTGAATAGACTCAAGGTTGCTCAGCGTGCTATGGAGAGGGCTATGTTAGGTGTCTCCCTACGCGATAAAATCCGAAACGATGATATCCGTAGGAGAACTAGGGTGACCGACATAGCCCAGAGGATTAGCAAGTTGAAGTGGCAGTGGGCAGGGCACATAGTGCGTAGAACCGATGGCCGATGGGGCGGAAAGGTTCTCGAGTGGCTCCACGTAACGGAAAGCGAAGCGTAGGCCGACCCCCAACCAGATGGACGGATGATCTGGTTAAGGTGGCGGGTAGCAGATGGATGTTAACTGCAAGGGATCGGTCCGCGTGGAAATCATTAGGGGAGGCCTTCGTTCAGCAGTGGACATAATTGGGCTGTAATGATGATGATGATGATGAATGACTTCAACCTTCATGAAATATAATGAGAAGATGTTAGATACTGAGAAAGTTATATTAAAATCAACCATCAATAATACATTTCTTCAACCTACAGCGATTCTACACAGATTATTTTGCTCATGGTTTTAAAATGTATCAGGATGATTTAAATTCGTAAACAACTTTCGTTGGCTTATGACGTCAATCAAATATTGGATTTCGATTTTACAGTCGTTTGAGTTTGACTAGCTAGCTGGTGAGGGAGAGCATTCAGCAGAAATAACCCAAACTGGTATGAAACAACGCTTTGCGCCCAGGGAAACAAACGTCACCTATCCCATAGTTTTCTTTTTCCCTCTGCATTTTAAAGTTTTACTATGTATTCGCTGCTCCTTAGGAACTGCAACATTACTTCAATTCAGGAGAATTATGTGCTTTTTATATAAAAAAAAAAATTGGCTGCAGAGCCAGACCGGTTACGTGGTTAACCTGCTGTAAGCAAAACTTTCGAGAACAAACTAAGAACAACATGAAATTTATTGTGATAGCTGTGACATTTAAGGTAATTATAACCTTAAATGCTAAAATTTATAATTCGTTAACCAACTGATTCAAATAAACTTTACTATGTTAGATATGACTACTTATCTGTCTGAAGAATGTAAGAATAAGTTCTAGGAAAAACTAAACGGCTTGGTTGGGTTAGGTTAGACCTGCGACAACAGGTCCGTCTGAGGGAATCGAACTCCAACTTGTTAATCGGTGTAATATCTTCCGAGAAACCACTTTTGATGGAATCATTTAGTCAAAAGTACTTTAACTGGTTAAGAGTTTTGACTGCACCATAAATAACTATTGTGAGATAATAATACCTATCATCATCATCAGCCTATAACGCCCCACTGTAGGGACAAGGCTACACAGCATAGCCATAGGGAGAGTGGGCCGGAACACACCGCGCGGGCCCAATGCGGATCGGTGGGTGTGTTGATGACTACTATCCTCAGATAGTCGGGACCGATATATATGAATATTAATAGCTGAATAAGGAAAAAATGCATTGAATTCGAACAATTTTTTAACAAATCGTAAAGATTTGGAAATATACAACAATAATATTTTATTAAAATTTCGTTATGAATAATCATGTCGCAATCAATGTTAATGCGATTACCAACAGTATTCTTAGTATGTTTTTTATTTAACAGATGTTTCGTTATTTGAAACATCGTGCATTCCAATAAAGCCATTTATTATTTTGTAGATTTAAACAATACTAGCTAGCATGCAGAAAGCATAGAACATATATCGAAAAGTCATAAAAACTGAATGAATCGAATGTGATATGTCCGGTCAGATCAACCATGTGTTATACAACTGGTCTGTCCAAATAATATTCGCGAAATTGCTCCGCAGTTTTATAGTTTTTACAACGTTGCCGAGTTCAGTATGTTTTTACAAAATCCCTTGTATTTACAAACTTTATCATTTAGTTTTATTGGCTCCAGCTCACAATTATGTAGTGATTTAAAAATCATAAATATAGGTAAGCGACTTAAAGATTCAGATATGTAAATGTTCATTAATGAATACTGTATAAATGATTTCTCCTATCCTACGCTCCATTCAAAGTAAAACATTGCTTTTTAGGAGCGTAATCCATCTCTGTTTGTTGGGAACGTTCTCATTTATCCTGTATAAAACATTTTAACTAAGGTTTCTTCGGTTAGGCAACATTTTATAAAGAAAAACCTTGGCCAAGATGGCCGAAAAAATACGCAAGTAAGAATTCCTTTTAAATTCGGGTTAGCTGTTTAGTGAATATATTTATGAGATTACCATCCTATGTTCAAAATTATAATATATATTACCACTTTAGTCCTATAACTTCCCCCTTTCGTTTGTTTCTGGGTTTTGGCGGCGACCAATGGATAAACATAACAGTTTTTGGTCGAAATCCCCTCCTCAGGTCCAACCACTGAATATGGATAATACGTAATATGCGGAATTATGTCGACGAACAAACGTACTTAAGATAACTTTCAGTAAAATGAATTTATATAAGTAAAATAAATAGAGTAGTTTTCTTTCAAGTGTTTATGGAGCGGGATCGAACGAGCAGCGAGTGAGTTCGCTCGATTGCACTATGTCTGCTTTTAATTAGTTTCTGTCGAAGTCTGTCGGGCGCGTCCCTCAAAGAAATTACCGCGTAGCATCCCCTGCCGTTCGGACTTCACAACCTGAATACTCTAAAGAATTTCTACTAAAATCAAATAAAATTGCAAAACATTTTGAAAGATACTCTTTTACATCGTTTGACGATGTATATTGAATTAATAAGCTACCTATATTTGATAAAATGAGTAGAATTCAAAATTTCTTGAAGTTTTTAAGTTTAAAATTAATTAAGTACTATTACATATTCTGAAATTGTCATAGTAACCTATTTACATATATCTACATCGTATATAATACTCATAGATCTCATAGTTGACGACCATTTGGTGTTGCGGTTGAGACGTCGACTGCAACACCAATGGTTGCGGGTTCGATCCCCGGCAGTGCAAACATTGTGTTGCATGAACATGTCTGTTTATAATGGTCTGGGTGTACTCTATATATAATATGTATGTATTTACAATATATATTTATAAGTATTTATCCGTTGTTTAGTACCCATAATACAGGCTTCACTTACTTGGGGCTAGATGGCGCTTTGTGAATGTCAGTGGATTTATTATTATTATTATTTTATTAATTTATACGTTATAGTTAAGAATATTAACCGATATCAACATACCAATTTGCTCCATTGATAACCTAATAAAGTCAAACATAAACCCAAACTTCTATTCGCTATAAATGAGTGTGCTCTTGTTAGTCTCCGTATACCAGGAACTAAAGCCGGCAGATTTGGAAAATTTCGTTCATTGAGCCTCAAACTCAATTGGCCTCCAAAGGGCTTGGTGTCCTCTTAGAAACTTCACACCTCAACCGGTCTCGCTTCCCATACATCTCAAGTGAGCGTTTGTATGGAGTATTGTTCACATTTTTAGAATATAATAAGCAACTTATTCGTGGAAATGGTTTAGAGTCGATTGAGAGGCGGGCCATGAGGTTATTTGGAGAAACGACTTCTGGTTCGAAGCACGGAACTGTATGACCTTGTTTTTCCTAGCTCATTATAACATCAGTCAAGCCGACATACGACATAACGTGATCCTTATACGCAACCTCGTATTCCATTTCTAGTTGTTTATTTATATTTATCCATAGGCATTTCTTCAATGTATGAAGCGCTTATTTAGGAGTAAATGATAAGTTTATTGTATATAATTTGAGCGAAGGCTGTGAATTTGAGTTATGTTTTAAACAAAATAAATATCGTGAAAGCTTAGCAGTGATGACGCCCTTCTGGTTCTGCATTTGACAATTACGATGATTTTAGAATATATTAATTTTACAGCTTTTCATTCATCTAAGTTAGAAAATTGATAGTAAGTTCACTTAATTTTTTGGGATAAAATCCAGCATCGGAGCTAAGTAACTTTAATTTTTTGTTTGTTATAAATTAATATATTGTTTTATAAAGAAATATATTTTTTAATCTTTGTACACAAATTTTAACAGATAAATACACAAGTTCCAGCTAGCAACTTGAACGCATATTATGAGGCAACATTTTCATGTGATTGCATTTCTTATTCTCGAAAGAATGGAGAGAGAAGTAGGTGAAGTTTGGTCTCACTTTTTACCTATTTATCTGACTTACTTTTCAGTTATACAAACATAAAAAAATAATGATTTATTTAATTACTTACAATGTTACACATTATCTCTTAAAAATTTTGCTTGAAATTAACAGCAATTATGAACTTTGTAAAAGTAGTAAGTTTAAAAATTTAATGAATACCTGACTTAAAAGAATTGCTTACTCTTACCTAGAATAAAATAGTATTTAACTTAAAAGAGCAAATTTTTAAGAGTTTTGGATAAGTGTCTTAACTTTGCAACTACTCTTCAAGTCGAGATAAAAGAACTTTAAGGATCTGCAAATGAAAGTTACTGGCTTTGTACCTATAACGGATTATTAATTTTCCATCAGGTCCTATGATTGCTTGTATCTGGGTCAGTGAACCGGCCCGTCGCACATGTGAATCAACATGTCGGTCTAATGGCGATAGTTTGCAAGGCAAATCGAATTGAAATAATTAAGTATTTTCGTTAAATAATCGAAACCATTTCATAAGCTAAGATGCCTTCTCACTCTTTATTAACGACTTACGTGATGTAAAGATAGAGAAGATGCCACTACGCAAAAAAAACCCAGGTTAGACCTCTTTGCAACACGAGTTTATTGGTACATGAGTACCTATGGCTGTTTGTATTGTTCTGGTTAACACACACACATAACAATACAATCTCATTATGTAAAATATTATATATTTACAAAAGATGTGTATAAGATATTAACCTATTGTTTAGTACTAATAATAGAAGCTTCTTGCTCAGTGATAAGCTAGCTTAACCTGTGTGAATGTGCATTTTTTTGAAACGTAAATACGCTCAATGGAACAACAATAAAATTCTGATTGTTTACTACTCAGTGGAATGTGAAAAAAACATATTTCATAAAATCGGTCATATTTACCATGAATTGAATACAAGATCTGGTTTCACACATTAAAAGATTGCTTATCGAATAAAACGCCTATGTATAATCTGCCGTTCGTTTTATTTAATCGAAAATTTGTGCAGGCTTGTATCAGATCTGTTTCAATATTTTTCATACAACTGCCAAGTCTAAAAAGTTACTAACATTCGATGCACCTGTGTGCGAATATATGCGTTCGCCGCATGTCTACTGAACAATTGATAAATCGACTAGACAACTTTGTTCGACCTAACAATACCAAAAGCAGTTTGTATTCGTAAACAGAATAAACGAAACAGTCAAAACTTTTATCGTATTGTCAAAGTTCTGATCTCTCATCATTTGTTACAAGTTGTTATTTTAGAATGATTAATCCGAGGATTAAGGCCGTTCAAATTATCAAAATTGCTAACGTTACTAAGGGCACCGCTTTAAGTAGTCGCAAGTGCACTAGACTTATACATTTTAGCTGGTCAGTTTTTGGGATATTAAATTTAATTAAGTATTTTTTTACAGAAATACTAATACTTTAATATTTATACTTAAACAAATAAGAACACTCCAGGCTTTAAATGACAAAGATAATACATTTACAATAGCAGTGCAGTTCATTGTTATCTGTTTACAGTCTTAGATATTAATTCATAAGTTGAAGCCGTTATACCAACAGTATATTCATTAAGTGTTCAATTTGAAAGGGCCAGATAATCCGCTAAATTATAATGACTAATAGAACTTAAAATTTCTTACTAAGATTAAGCGCTTTGAGTTAAATGTAAGAACTTTTTCTGTACTTTTATGTGCACAGCAAGATTTGTCCGTAAAATTAAATGTTGATTGCTGTTGACTAGGATAAAGCAGTTATCTCCAAATTGGACAAGTCTAGTTGCTGATACGTCACGCAAAGATGTTAGACACGGTACCTTGTAATTTCGCTTCCTTACCTCAATTTAGCCCATATTTATGGCGGGGAAACAAGTAATATTGAAGTAGTTACGCCCTGCTAATAGACAATGTCAAGTCAACAAAGGATATCAAAGGCATCTGTGCCACTCACTCTTGGATGTTCTTTTGTCGGTTGGTTAATCTTTGATGAAAAGCATTTATTTTTGAATTTTAAAGATATATATTTCTTTAAAATTCAAAAATAAATGCCCTCGCACCCTGCCGAACTGTACTGGAGCAGATCAGGGAACAAAGGGTCGAACTCCTTAACGCTGAGGGCCACTGAGGGAGGTCACCTTAGATAATGCAAAAGAGTCCTTAGCGACTCGATAACACGTATCGCTTATGCTCAGTGGGCATGATGATTCGAAACCTTTTAACTATCGGAACTTCAGACTAAAAAGGTACAGGTAAAGGTACTTCAGTTAAAAGGTGAAAAAACGAAACCCTATAAAACTCGAACTGGATGACAGTCAATACATTTATCGTATTGTTTTTTATTTGTTTTCTGACGTCGTGGAATTAGTTATTCTTGGCCTCGTCAAGTCACTACCGTTTGGCTGAAGAGCTGCCTCCGGGCAGTGATTTTCCCTGGGTGATCTGGAAAACTATAAATAGACTGCGGGCAGGTGTTGCCCGGGGCTGTGAAAATCGGATAAAATGGAAATATTCCAGACATAGTCTGTGTAACTATAGTACCCCTCAGACAATGGAAAATCTACTATCTTGCGATTCGTGCGGTTTCCAGGACCTCTGGATAGCAAATGAAAGGGCGATCAAAGTGGCCCAATATTGGTCGCATAATCATATTCAACTTGTGAATCCATATCGACTCGATAAGACGAAGAAGTTAATAGGCGAATAGGAAAATCTTTGAGGCCGTCACGTACCCATTACAGCAAAATAACCTTGTAGTCGTTAATGGAGTTGATGTTCTGCAAGCATAGATTATAACAGTACAATCTCAATTCTGTTAAAGCAATTTTAACACAAAACTGAAAAGGTTGTTATGAGCTGTATTTATAGACAGTATATATTCGTGAGTGAAGGTACCCAAGGGAGAGATAAATGATATTTCATTCCGTAGGCTGTAAAGATAGCATAGTCAGGCCGACAGAATTGTTTAGGAGGCTGACGCAAACTTTGAGATTGACGAGCTTTAGGTAAATCAACCTTTGAATATTGTAAATGTGCAATTTTTTAATAGTCATGAATATCCAAAATTTGAATCGGTTGAAACAAGATAAGCTTTGTACCTAAATTTGACAAAGTCAATTGAAGGTAGTACCTATAAATACTTATGTAGTCATAAATCTCATTACCACTAATTGGCTTTTAATATAATGACAATATCATTATAAAGACTTTAACACAATAGCTAATTAGTAATTATCTCGAAATACGTAACTCATGACAAATGTAAATGTAATGAGGGTTCGTTTAATGAATACATATAATCCCGCCATATCCTGTACATGTACCAGACGAATTTGGGATGTTGTTACATTGCATTTCACTAGTAATAAATTAACAAGTTAATTAAGTTAATATTTTGTAAACAGATGAAGTCATTTATTACGTCGCTCCCAGCAGCTCTGGATGTAATATCGCTTCGATGTTGGAAATGTTTGAATGTACCGACTTTGGAAATGCACGCTCGCGCCAACCTCAAATACACCAGCGCTTGATTTATTAAGCACTTAGACCAATGTCCCTTATAGGGTCGGGAGTGTTTTAAAACGGCCCAACAGACAGTTTATTTGATTTATTACGCGAGAGCTACGTGATAATGACCTCATCTTTTGAACGGCAATGATGCATAGTATAGCAGCTTTACGAGCAGGCATGGTAAATTATCATATAATTCAATCAAGCGTCAATTGCAAAGTTATAATTATAGGAATGGTTATTGAACTTAACCCATCGGATATAAGGTATAATGGTGAAACTTGATGTATAGAGAAATGAAAGACATCTTCTAGTAATATACGAGTACAATTAGGGACTCAAAACATTCAGAGTATAAGAAAATGATAAGATTATCAATAGGTTGTGCGTACAGTTTGTTATTATAATGATTAGTTCTGTTCAAAATTACGAAGTTGTTAGGAACTTGCGTACATGAATGCTGATGTAATTAATAAGAATACAGTATGAAAAATATCAATAAACCTAACCTTACCTATGAATCGAGACCACAACATGTTAATTTTATTAAAATAGTGGCAACTAAAACAAGTTTCCAATTGAAATCTCTAATTATTAGTGTCCGCGATCACTTCAAAAACAAAATTTACCAGTCGTTTGTGATAGAATATTTCACGTTCGATTAAATAGTGCGGTGGTTAGGCTTCGTAAGGGGTTTTATGGCAAAGAAACGAAAATGGACAATGTACCGGGTCCGGTGTCGGCTCGGTATGCAAATTAATACGCGCCTCTGGACTTGCCTTTGAATATTCATGTGCCGCTCCGGAATAATATCCGGAGCGGTGGCAGCCGCGTGCCGATGCCCTACACTAGGAGGTATTAGCTCAATGCCCGCAATCGTCACGCGTGATCATTTCACACACATACGACACGGTGATTTCAATACAAATATATAACAAGAGCGACTCTACATCGATCCGCTATAAGTTAGGGTCGTACGCATGCTCATTAAATATTTTTTTACAGAGCTCGCAAGTCTTCGCATTTTTTTCTCTTAATAATGGAGATGTATAGATTTCATAATGTCGCAGTGGGCCGGAAAATATGTACATTGACCATAAGTACAATATTGTTTATCTATGACATTGACAACTAGTTGTGTCGATAAATTGTTAGCTAAACCAACTTGTTTTAAATACTTATTTTTTTAGTATGGTCGCTTTAAATGGGTTATGATCCCGTTTAGTCTAATAGTTATATGAAATAGTTGAATATAGCCTCCTTTTCTGTGTATCCCAAAATCTACTAGAGACCTTTTTAATATTTTTTAATTAATCTTCCCCGACTTACAACATTAAATAGTAATTTATGACACAAACAATAACAAGTATTGAGCAACTATACGTATAAGTAATTTGTTATAACTTAATATTAATTTGCACAGAAACAAAAAGTTCATTCATATGATTGGTTACCAAGTATTGTTGGAGTTCCTTAGTTTTTATGAACCAACAAAACAATACCAATAAATGCGTGTGACTCATTTACTTACGGGTCCAAACAAGATGGCTGAACTAGCATTTTTGGCTTATGCAAAGCTTAACTTCGCAAGACGAATAGTGTACGAACTGGTAATTATAACTTTGATTGAGGATGTTTATCTTCGCTGAAGTGTGTATTATATTATCAGGAGCTTCATTTAGTAAAGCGTATCAGCGGTCAACTACTCAACTCCATAGAAGAAATGTAAGAAGTTATATGTGCCTATGTCCCATATAGAATATTAACAAAAATGTAAAAACCTAATGCGTGTTTATGTATCATCGTTTATACTACTTGTTGTGGTGTAACACTAGACATCAAATTTAACTTACAGTGTTACGTGTGGGGTTCCGACACTAACCGAGAGTTGCACTGTCACTGACAATCAAATAAAAGGATGAAGAGGTTCCGAATAAAAAAATAATTTATTTACCCAAAGCTAAACCCTAGTACGTAGCCAGTTAGTGCGCAGCAACTGACGCGTTCACTCATTCACCATGCTCATTAACGAAAAATGCTCACACACCATTCAAATATTAGATAACAAAAAAAAATACATTCATGAACAAGGAATGCATGGAACATCATTGTTAATTATTTTAAGTCCACAACTACTCTTCTATACGAACTCGTTATTGAAAGTTGGCAAATTTCCCTCTCTACAGATTTGCCGTTTTAATTTCGAGGTAAAAAATAGGTAGTTTGCCAAATATTCCTAAATGAAAATCAGTTATTATTCGTTGCGTTTATCGGGTGACCTAATATTCAAAATCCTTTAAATATATAAGATAATAATATAAACTAAAAAAGATATAAACGTAAACTTATTTTTATGTTTCTGATAGTGCCAAATATAACTTCTTAAGATAGTAAGGTAAGGTAATTAAAAAAAGACTTATTGGTTGAATTGAAACCTCACAGAAACAAGGAAATTCATCAAATATAAAGTCTTTAATTGACACCGAGAAAATGCCAAGGTGAATAGACGTTATTAAAAAATGTCATGCGGGTGGTAAATTTAGAGCTGATTACGAGAGTCTATCTGTACTCGTAAATTCAAGCAAGCAAGTTGTTGATGTAGTCGGAAGGCTCTTGTTTGCGGTTTGCTTTAACTGCAGTGGATCACTCAGTATTCATTTATAATAATAAAATTCGACGACTCATTGTGTAATGGTTGAGATGTTGGCTACTTACACCAAGGTTTCAGGTTCAATCTCCGAACAATACAAATATTTTGTATGAATAAACAAGTCTCTTTGTATTGGTCTGAGTGTTTTAATGTATAATATGTATGTATTTACAAAATATTTATAAGTATGTTTATTCGTTGTATAGTACCCACATTACAAGCTTCACGCTTAACTTGTGCTAGATAGCACAGTGTGAATGTCATTGGAGAAAACAGTATCATCGCGGTCGAGTGAATGAACACAAAGACGTATGTGAAGTTTAAAATTACCAAATATTGGAATTTGGACAGTTATATCAAAATAATGCTGCAAAATTTACTGTTTCTCAGTTAGAAGTCTACCAAATTGCTATTAAGGCCCCGCCTAGCTGGAGTCATAAGTCAGCTAAAAAAATACACATTCCCATTCTGGTCGCCTAAGTTACCAAACTTGTCTAAATTATCCCGATCCCGGAGTCGGGTCACTCGTTCCTTAGCGATTTCATCGGCTGATAATGGACACAGGTAGTTTCTCAAACTTTGATAGGAGTAATTATTTATGGCATCCTTATTTCAAACCAAAGATTAATGGTACCTATTTAGAGTAAAAGGGTTATTCTTAATACTCTTAATACATACAAAATTTTAAAACACCCTAAGAAATAGCTAAACTAAATTGTCACATGTTCATATCTGCTTAGCCGACAGTTTTAGGCCCTATCGAGATAGACTCAACGTTAATCTTAACTTAAATTGAGTTAGAAGATGTGGCACTATTTATCGTATAGAGCGCTATCCTCTATTCAAGTAAAGATCAACGCTTAAGTCTCGTTCTAGAAAACGGGCTTCAAAGTCACACATCACTTTAGGCACCCATCTAATCACGTCTGTTTTTATGATCCAGCCCGTGAAAGAATGTTTAATTGCACATACAATCAAGTATCCGACGTCAGCGTACGCAACGGACGCAATAGAAAGAAAATCTATTGTGTCTGGCGCCTAGAAAGGCGTCATTCGCGGTGAATGGTTTAAAAAATATTTTATTCGCTTTATGTTGATTAATTACTATGTAATATCAATATTTTCATGATAGTTTTTGATTACTTCAAAGAATTTCTTAGTTCAATGGTTTCAAATTGATATCAATGAATGATGTTACAATATTTCAGTATATCTGGTAAAAACTATTTTAAAGTTGACAAATTCTATGTATAATTATTGTATTTGATTCACATGGACCGAAATATTCGAACGTTCAAAACGTGTCAATAAATTCCCGGTATAATTTTGGAGAGAAGCCGTGAGCGCCGTTAATTAAAATGAAAATTCGTTTTGTAATAACGAAAAGGATTTCATGCCTGAAATTATTATTATTTGAATGCATGGTTGTGATTTTCACAAGAAATTTCCGACTAACGTTTTATAAAATATCGAAGTTGTGATTTATTGATGAAATTTCCGAGTAACGTTTTATTAAAATATCGAGGACTAACTACTGATATAAAATTATGAAATTTATCTATTTCGCTGAGATATAAAAATATTTGATAATGTTTACTCACTAAGGGGCTTTTAAATGCAATATGCCATGGAGATGTTACCTGTTTTCCTACGCGATAAGATCCGTAACGGGGATATCCGTAGGAGAACTGGGATAGCCTAGGATCAACGTAGCCCACAGAATTGGCAAGATAAAGTGGCAGTGGGCAGAGCACATAGTGAGTAGAATCAATGACCGATGAGGCCAAAAGGTTCTCGAGTGGCTACCACATAAGGGGAAACGAAACGTAGGCGACCACCAACCAAATAAACTGATGACAGTAATTTTGATAGGCAGCAGCATGGCTTTGCCCTTAGCATTGCAGTTGTCCATGAGCGACGGTTACCGTTTTCTATCAGATAGGCCGCCTGCTCGTCTGCCTACATAAGATATTAAAAAAACCTGGTTAAGGTGACGGATAGCAGATGGATGTCCACTGCTAGGGATCGGTCTACTTGAAAGTCATTAGAGGAGGCCTTCGTTCAGCAGTGGACATTCTTGAAAGAGAAGAACTACTAGAGAGAAATAATAACTTATTTATTTCAAATGAGAAACTACAGCATAAGCGCAATAAAACCTAATGATTGAAATATAAAATAACATCGGTGGATAAACGGGATTTCAATTAGGATCTCGTTGGAGAGCAGTGTTTTAATTAAAGTTGTTTTTTTTAGAGGAGCCGACGTTGAAGGTGGGCTCGGAAGCACCCACTATTCATTACAGTCGGGGTAACACATGCCGATGTTCGATTTAATTAGTTTTTGTTTGAGGACCAACGAAGTGCTTTGGAAGAAAATGGGAACAGATAACGTACTGGCGCAGCAATGAACCAATTATATTTTCGCATTTTATGCAGTATAATACTTCTGGGAAATAAAAGTATTGCAATATTTTGCAGTATTTTGTAGTAACCTATACAGTAGGTAAAGGTAGATAAAATAACAGGTTGCTTAAGCTAAAATTTAACTGCCGGTGTGTTTTAGTGATAAGGTTGAACTGAAATATTTGGCTATGAGCTTCCTGTTCGATTTATTCCATTTGTCTTAGGTCTGAACCATTCACTGTCCATATTACAGACATAACATATAAAGTCTCCTCATCCTAAGAAAACCATTGATTATAATTCTGAATTGTTTTATTTTAGCAATAAGAATATTGCTCCTAATACCTTTATCAAATAATATTCATTATACATTTATTTGTAAGTTAACACGAGCACTCGCTCAATAAAGTAGTCATAAATTATTGAATTATGATATGACGATATATTATGATAATAATCCTAATCATATGATCATCATTATTTGCAGCATACAGCACATAAAAATGTGGACATAGTTAAACAATACTACAAATAAACCTTATCAAGGTATTGTAAATAATATCAAGTTACAATTAAATATTATTGCTATATAAAAATAAAATATTTCCATAGAAGAAATATCATCAAAACCACTTATGAGCACATATTAACTAAATGTATAAGTGAACAAGAACATTGGAGAGTTGAGATAGTAGACTCGATAATTTCGCAACAACAGCGGCGAAGATGGATTGCCGACGTTAAAAAAGTAAACGTGTATTTCATTGACGGCTGAGGGCGCGTACCGGGGTGCTGGGCCCCATTTGGCAGGTTCTGGGGTCTCACATGAATAATTAGGCGGCAAGTCGAGCCCACTCGTCGCCGTTAAAAAGAATTATTTCGGTTAATGCTCGTCTCGGCTTTTGGCGGCGAACTCAGCAATTTGTCACAGCCCCAAAGGCGATGTTTATTCAAACGAGGAGATTTTATTGCATAGACATAAATCTTCGGTAAAAGACGTGATGGGAGTGACGTTAACTCGTAATCGTGCGACAATGTCACTTTTCTCGACCCTTTTCTTTTTCTACGCGTGTATACATATAAGTGTAGTGTAACAAGTTTTACACACGCATGCAATACTTACAGCCTGCCATAGAGGCAGGTTTTTATGTACATTTGCGAGCTCTAGCGGTTCCGTTGTATAAATTCGTACTTTTGGAGTAAGTCAATCTTGGGTGAAAATTGTTAAGCTATAATAAAGTAAGCATATATTCGTATAAAAAGTATATTAAACATCCAATACTAATATGTTATAATATAATGTCTACTTTTCGTAATCAGATGGTACTACAACAATATTTAATTTAACTGTTCATTATAAAATATAAAAGGAAATACTATTGTTGCATATCCCGTATGGGTCATTAAGCCGCGAGCGTAACTTTGGAAGCGAAGCACGCATGTCCCTTGTAAAATTAAAATACGTATGGTTGGCGCGTGCTGGTCCGTTATTAATTCAGCTGTCCGTCTGTAATCCAGTCGAGCGACCGCGCGACATGTCGTTATCATTTCGGACATTCATAAAACTCTAGTTGTTTACCAGCACACCGCAAACTTCGCCCGCGGGGAAATATCGCAGGAAATATCAAACAGATGGAGCCAACCGCTACAATAGAAGGGACTAATTGTATAACGGGTCGACGAGTTGAGTGGTATTCGTGTTCTACTGTACCACGATTTGATTGTCTTTTTTTATTCATGATGGGTTTGCTCTTGAGCACAGACATTCCTAGTGGAAGAGACGTGCTCTAAGATGGAGCGAATTTACCTAGAAAAAGACTATTCACTCGTTTTTATTGCCACAGGATTGTATGTGGCCGGAGACACAGACGCAGGCAGGTCATTCTCAGGTTTCTTTGTTCGCAAAAAGTCGTCATAACTCTTCTCAAATCATTTTCCGTGAACTAATAACAGAGGAAAGCAATAATGTCCCTTTAAGATGATGTTATGACTTTAGTAGCCATAACAACATCTTAAAAGGACATGACAATGAAATACATGACATACCTTCCCAATGACTTTCACCGTCGGTGAATCGATAGAACCTCGTTGGCTATTTTGGATGGATCATGCCAGGATGTATCATGAGCAGTTCCGGTTAAATACAATATTTATGAAAGAGGATATGTATGATTATGTGATGACCCTTATTGTTGATAAACATTCATAAGTCAGCTACTACACAGAGGCTTCTGGTTTCGAGCAGGGTAAACATTTATGTGCATAACATGTAAGTTTGTGTTGGTCTGGATGTAAATACAAATAATACAACTATACATACGGTTATGTTTGTGTTGTTTAGCTACATTATTACCTAGATCCTTAGTTTTAGGCTATGCGAGTCCTAGTTATTTGTTTAGCTATTGCAGGATTAAAACACAAATACGAAGAAAACATTCACATAACATCACAAATGCATTTTGTAGAAGGGTAATGATGAATAATAGTTTGGGAGAGGAACATAATAAATTCCTCTTATGTTAACAAAAAATGTTTCTTTACTTAAATGCAAAATTAAAAGGTTTGATATTTGTAGATGACATAAATCCACTGAACAGAATGACATGATTAATAAACATGTCTATTGACAACATTCAATGAGCTCTCTAATTTATAAAAATACCAACACTTTAACATTCATATTAGACAGCGGTGATCTGTTTTATTCTGGTTCGCATATTTTTCTCTCAGACTACTAACCTTTTTTTATGACCGAGCTATAATAGAGAATTCAATTTAATCATAACCATATTTGTTTAGGTTACATAATATTGAAAATTTGTTGCCAAAGTAATTCAAGTAGAATGTAAATTCCACTAGGTCAAGCCCAGAACAAAGACTCTGAAAAGATTAATTTTATATAAGGCCTCACATCCAGTTGGCTTAATTCAGACGGATTAAGGGTATTCCAAAGGTTCCAAAATGACCGCTCTAAATTTATTTTGTAAAAGATAAAAAAACGTGAAATTTTCTTTCACATAATATAATTATCATCAAGGAGTATTTATTATAGTGATACCCTTATTAAATGTTAGGGGGTTTAATTAAAATCAGTTTTCTATGGAGTGTAGGTCTATATAATGTCACATAATAATATTGTTTTTAGATGGTAAGCTTTTTGAACAAGTAACCTAAAAAGTATAACTCAAATGTAAATTTGGAATGCAACGTTTAACACTAATGTTTCATTTATGATTAGACGCAAGAAAAATAAGGTATGAAGGATTGGGATTGAAATATTATTAACTTGATTTATTAAGTTTGTTTAAAAAGGAGAAGGAAAGTATTCCTCATCATCCTCCAACAGTATACATGCACAATATTGGAAAATGTTTAGGTATAATTTATGGTCTGGTACATACAGCCTTTATAGGCGTACACAACATTAATAAAATTTAAAATAACAACATGATGAGATAAAAACTAAAAATAACAAAACTATTATTTATTACTTAACTTTACTTACTTATTACATTAACAATATCAGTAGCTTTGAGCGTTTGAAACCGGAAGTTATGGTTATTAGAACTGTAAAGGTATTTAACATAAAAATCGTTATATTCCCGGATTGTAAAACAGGGTGTCTTCGTAACGTAACGTAACTTCCGAACATTTCACTAACGTTGAGTACACTTTATATTCAAACGACTTTTTTCGACTACACCATCAGATCTACCTTACTCTTGGCAAATCTGGTCAAATAACGAACCGATATATGGCAACATATCTAGGCGGATTATTGTCTCATCCACCCTTACTTTTCAAAAGTCTATTCTTCAACTGTATATAAATGTATGTAGATATGTCGTTGGAAAAATAAAAAGAATCGACTGGCTGAATCGATTCATAACAAATCAAAACATCGTATTCAAAATTATTCAGTTATATATAAAGTTGCAAATCGAAAACCCCTAGTCTGAGGACAAAGGCGCGTGGCATTTTCAGTCACGAACGGAGGTGGATTACTTGATCTGTTTCTAATCTGTCGGATCGGTTGAGACGCTTCTAATATCGTATACCTTGTACATAATTGTCCCGGGATAATCCAGATTACAGTTTAATAGAACTGTGTCTATGCGACAGCAAAGAGCGTGGTGATTGGATTTTGTTTCCTGCTGACATAAGAAGCTTCGCAAGCCAACTGTGAAACTGTTGTTAACTTAATTAAATGAGTATATGTCCTTGTTTCAATGTAGAGTACTAGACATATTTTTTTGCGATGATAGATAACTATACAGATCGAAATTCCCTCAGACACATTTTGATAGTATATTCATTGATGAGATTTATATCGGAGAACGTATCTAGTGTGATATTCGTCACATACCTATACGTTTGGTCTATTTATTCTGGAACTTCCAAAGCTTCTCGTTTACTTTAAATAATATAAAAATCTTAAAGTATATAAATTATCAGCATTACTGGTAAAACTTTGCAGCAAACAAAAGGAAACCAAACAAATAAATAATGGCACGAAGAAAAGCATATCGACCATAAGTCAACAAACGGCATCGCGGATAGTCTTCGTAGCAAAGTTTGTATAAATATACGTAGCTGTGTAGCGCACTCGTAGCTGGAGCAATACGTAACGTAGCGCTGTCGTAGCAGCTACTTCACATCTCCGAGGCGTGCCGCCTCTTTTAGCAGAAAGTCCCCAATAAGCATCTTCGGAAATATTGGTTGAATTTTCAATCACAAAGAATTATAGCTACCTACCGAGAGGTTCATTGTAAAGAGCAAACCTTTTTTACAAATGTATTTCTTTATTAATATATAAAGAAATGAATATTCACCGAGATTCACACAGCGCTATCTATCAAGCGCTTAAAGCCAAACTAATAATAGCCTGTAATATGGATACTAAAGAACGGTAAACATACTTATATACTTTTTTTTTGTAAATACATACATAATATAAGAAAATCCACCCAGACCCAGAGACAGACTTGAGAAATAATACCATACAACACAGATCTAATGACTGACTATTGCGAAAGTTGCTTTACTTGCAGGATTGTAAACCATGATAGCTGCTACGCCCTTAAACACTCCCCAATTACTCTTGTATAATATTTTTATTCTATATAATTACCTATATTGATGTCAAACAATTCATAGAGCAACTGTCTGAAACGCAGAACTTTCTGAGACCTACATACCATTGCCACGGAATTACTAAGAGTCTTCAAACTCATAACAAATTTAATCAGAATAATATATAGTTGAGGCAAAAATAGTTTCCAAGTTGGAGTTTCAGAACGAAAAGCAAGTGCGGCCGCGACTCGATTCAGTTTTAACTCATTATTGACTTCATAACGTAAACGAGAAGCTAGCCTAAGATTACAAGGTTATGTACCTTCATGGGTGTATGAGACTTAATAAAGGGTATGGTTGTTTCCATAGTTAATTTTTTTAACGGTTATGCGGTACAGAGTTCGGGACAGGCTTTTAAAATGGTATTAACGAGTTACATGCAAGTGTCTAACCGGAACCGACGACTTAACGTGCCTTCCGAGGCACTCATCATTATTTTCTAACAATCAGGTGGTATAATCAGCGTCGGTGGCTCAATGGTGTGGACTGTCGCCTTCCTACCAGGAGGGCGGAGGTTCAAATCCCGACACGTACCAATGTTTTTCGAATTTTCGAAAATATATGTACGTTATGCGACGCTCTTACGGTGAAGGAAAACATCGTGAGGAAATCTTCATACACGCCTGCGAAGAGATTCAAAGGTTGTGTGTGAAGTCGTCCAATCCGCACTGGGCCCGCGTGGACGACTAATGCCTAATCACCCTATACGGGTAGGCTCGTGCCACTCAGTGGAGACGTTTAATGAGCTGATGATGATGAGGTGGTAACTATTAAGGCAAAATAAATCGGCAGAATTAAGGTTCATCTTATACGTCTCTTATACGTGTTCTCTTCATAAAGCAAGCCAGGTTCAGGTCGTGCAGCAGCTAGTTTTGTAATACTAGGTATCAATGAAGACCCCCTATCCTCAATAGAAATCCTGAAATTATGATGATGATGTACCCAAAGTTTCCCAACCCGCGCAATACGCGTGCGAGTGAAAATTAAGTTACATTGTTAGGAGGCTCCCAACAAAATCATTATGTAATTTATCAACTGTCAGGAGAAATGTACACGACACGCATGTGTAAGTATGTTACACTGTAAACTTTGTAAATATGTAAACATCACGTGAGCAGCGAGTGACTGATATTGCCTGTAGCATCTACCAAACAATATTAAAATGTTTGACAGATTGGCTTCTGCCATACGAGATGCCTACAAAAATCTACCGCAAGGCACAGGTTTTTCTTTAGTGCAAAAATTTGTGTTAAGGTCTCAAAACAATTCAACTATTCAGCCTATAACCTTCATATATAGGCTGTTTCATTTGGCTCTTCTCCCTTCATTACGCGTATGCGTCGTGAAGATAGGTCAAAACGTCACCTCACGCTTTTAACGCACGATATAATTTGACAGATCTATAGACATTAGATTCAAATTTGTTCTTATCTACTCTTGCAGCTTCATACGAATTGGATTATAGCACTTATTTATTTTCTAATGGGCTAACCTGAAATGATTACCATAAAGGTGAAATGGCATTCCTAAACTGCTTTTTTATACCTCAGGGGTAGATAGTACTTTCCAACCCAATTCCAAGCATTGATAAATTCGGAATGTTTCAATAGGTTTAAGCTAAATAATGAAATTATTATCATGAAATATATTGTTACTCACTGTTTTAATTTGCACATTTTTTTCTCGATATTCATCTGTCTGCTCTTACATTCAAACTCTTTACACAAAGAAGTTTATATTTATCAGTTTTCTATCTATTTAGAGTCTATCATTAATTTTACATAAGTAGTATAACTCGATAATCTGTCTAAAAATTAATATAATAATGGATTATACATACATAATATGTATGTATTTATACCAAAATATTAGGAGAACCCTTGAATAGGACTACGAGTACTTATTGTGAAATATTGCTTACACATAATTCATGAGAATCATGAGTTACAAAAGAATAAGTACAACTAATTTTTCTTATACAGACAAAATGCCCTACCTAGTATCCTATGTCAGCTTAGCATCAGACGTCTTAGTTCCGTCCTTAGTTCATACTCCGCAGGTGTTAGATAGCAATTACTCGAAAAGCGCCTTTGAGGCTCGAATTCCATTTGGGGGACTCTACAAGACACGGATTTGATGGTATGAAATTTTCGGCTGCGTTATAGTCAACCAAGCCATGAGTGCTTTACTTCAACCTTTGTACATATGAATGTGTAAGCTGTTATTTTATACTGACTCCATACCGAGTATTTTGGTTATCTTCTTTTATTTATTTAGTATTTTTCTAGTTTGATTTAATTTAATTAATAAGATTTGGTGAGAACTAGTTTATTATACAAGCCATACATCGTATTTATATTTTATAGGGTAATAATTCAGTTTAATTTCAGTTTTGCATCATAAAATTGTATTTTAAATCAAAACCGTGCTCAGGTAATGCCAGTTTTTATTCATCCCAAAATGTTTTGATAAATGTTTTAACCGTGTTGTCAGAGATTTTAAGTTGGTATAAGTTTTAAGCTCGCCATACATCCCCTTAACCTTCAGGGACTTTAGCAAAGCTACTTGATATAAATAAACTCAGCAGTTCTAATAAAAATTGATGTTGTAGATTTAGTTTTACCGAAAATAAACGAGATACGAACCCGTCAACACGTGTTCAACATTATACGTCACGTACAACATTAGCCAAGAATTACAAGTGTGTTATTTGGCGCGATATTTATTAAATAGATTGCTCTCGATTTTCTCTTGTGAACGCTAACAATGTTTATCGGTGCTGATCCACACAATGTGCCTTGCAGTATTAAGTAAAGTGCTGCTTGTACCGCCTGTATCGGGGGAAATGCGATCGATTGCTTAAACCTCACACACAAGAATGCGCCGAAGCTGCATGTGCACACAAATGGATCTATCGTTGACAACACATTTCGCATGAGTGAACACGGAGAGGCGCGTGGAGTTAATAATATTATTTGAGGATAGTGCTATGTACACATTATCATTGTAACGGAATACGGTAAAGTAGGGTCACGCTAACCAAGATAACTTACGCGATACTTGCACACTTGCATAATTCAAGTCAATTGCACTGGGTTCAAATACATTTGCAAGGATCCAGGAACAGGTTCTTTTACTGACAGTTTTGTTATTATAATTGTAAGTACTAACCATATCTATAAGTGCAATGTTACTAACACAATTATGGATCGAAATTGGTCTGAAATAAATGATTTATTATTATTATAATACGTTGGGCTAACTAATAATATTAAAGTTGACATGTATTTCTGGGTTCAAAAACTAGTTCAAACTGTTGTAACAAAACTATAGTCACAGATGGTTGTCTGTATGAGATTGTGGGCAAGAATAAAAATAACCCGACCGGAACGGAAAGTCCTGGAACTAATCGTCCAAGAAAAGGCGACATGTGCGTGTTTAAATCGAGTGTAATTGGTTTTATCTTGTAAGAGTGCCTTAGTTCAGACCAGTGCCTGACAATAGGAAGGTTAATATCAATGGCAATTCCGATGTTAAAATCGGCATTAACCTTGTAGCTGTAAAGTTCATACCAACATACGTAATGATACCATAAAAAGTTGATCGGTGATAAGTAATTTTAGCAGCGTTAGGACTATGTTGAAATAACGTTCGAAAATAGGTTTGACAAAGGGTAGATAACCGTTTGTCACACCTACTTTATTGAATTAAAAGTTAATTTGCCATCACTTTGATTGAAATTCAACAGATTTGTCACATCCGAAACTTCTATAATTAAAAATTCAATAACCTACTTCGTAACCAATTTAAAATAAAATTCGTTTCAAGGCATTATTCTCTTTCACATTATTTAACCACATCTTACTAATTATAATACATATATAACTAAGAGTGATTATTAGAATCAACCATAACACATCCAAAATCGTAACGAGTTTCTTATACAACAAACAAATATTCACCAAACAATAAAATATCATGCAAAAATCGCTTTACCATATTTCAACGGATGCAATTTGTAATCATGTTATTGATTTATGCAGATAAGAGTGGAGTGCATTTGTAATAATCATTTGTTGAAGGAAAACAATTTCGTATTTATGGTTAAATTGCGACGCGGCGGAATAATGTTTGTTAAGTAGAGCTACTTTAATTTTCCTAGACAGTCGTTGTTTTTCCCAGCAATAGCGTCACTAATAGAAATAAATTTCTACTTCGCGTATACAATTACCTTATGTTATGAGCATAAAATGGATATGACATTGCTGAGGATGCCTTTAAGGTTTCAACCTAGAATAGTTTATTATTTTTTGCATAAGCCAAGTTTAGTTTCCAACTTTACTCATTCCAAACAATTTATATATTCATGTAAACTTCTTGCTTTTGCAATGAGCTTTTGAAATCAGGTGGCACGCCAGTGTTTAAGACCCTTCAGAAGCTCTTTAATTCCGTGATCCGTGAGGGTGGAGCAATAGCGTGGTGGTGCTTTTCTTGAAAAAACGCGACAAAACCTTGCTGAAGAATTATAGACCCATCACGCTATTAAGCCACATTTACAAGTTGTTCGCCAGAGTCATTACGAACCGTCTTGCGCGTAGGTTTGATGATTTCCAGCCCCCCGAACAAGCCGAGTTCCGCAAAGGCTTCAGCACCATAGACCACATACATACGCTGCGGCAGGTTATACAGAAGACTAGAGAGTATAACCGGCCATTATGCTTGGCGTTTGTGGACTATGAGAAAGCCTTTGATTCGATCGAGACTTCGGCTGTGCTTTAGGCCCTCCAACGGTGCCATATTGACTTTCGCTATATCGAAGTATTGAGATGTCTGTACGAGAGCGCTACTATGTCAGTCCGTGTACATGAAGAGCTTACACAACCTATGTGTGTGTACCGACTTGGCATCAACGTTGATGGCGAGTACATCACTCATCTTCGATTTGCCGATGATATAGTAGTCATGGCAGAATCCATGGAGAATTTAAGCACTATGCTCGAAACCCTAGACGGAGCTTCTCAACAGGTGGGTCTTAAAATGAACATGGACAAGACGAAAGTCATGTCTTATGTCCATGTCGTACCTATACCGATGTCATTTGGAAGTTCTGTCCTCGAAGTTGTAGACGAATATGTGTACCTGGGACAGGTAGTCCAAATGGGTAGGTCCAACTTCGAGAAGCAGGTTCCTCGTCGAATCCAATAGGATGGGCAGCGTTCGGGAAGTTATGGCAGACCTTTTCGTCCAAAATACCCCAGTGTCTCAAGACGACGGTCTTTGACCAGTGTGTGATGCCAGTTATGACATACGGAAGCGAAACGTGGTCGCTCACTAAGGGCCTCTTGAATAGACTCAAGGTTGCTCAGCGTGCTATGGAGAGGGCTATGTTAGGTGTCTCCCTACGCGATAAAATCCGAAATGAGGATATCCGTAGGAGAACTAGGGTGACCGACATAGCTCAGAGGATTAGCAACTTGAAGTGGCAGTGAGTGAACCGATGCCCGATGGGGCGGAAAGGTTCTCGAGTGGCGTCTACGTAACGGAAAGCGAAGCGTAGGCCGACCCCTAACCAGATGGACGGATGACCTGGTTAAGGTGGCGGGTAGCAGATGGATGTCAACTGCAAGGGGTCGGTCCGCGTGGAAATCATTAGGGGTGGCCTTCGTTCAGCAGTGGACATAATTAGGATGTAATGATGATGATGAAACTTCTTGAATCTTTTATTTAACATTACCACATTTAAAATAGAACTCGATAATTTAGAGGATTTCTCGTTATGCTGAGTTTTTTATTACTGAGTAGCATATGCACATAACAAAGAACTTAATAATACAAATAAATATATATAAAACATAATTAAGAAACTCAAAGTTAAAATACCAAGTGTCATCCAAATGATTACTTAAAGCTAAAATTCTGTGTCTCAAGAATAATCTCGCAGACTTATCTGTATTGTAGATAATTAAATATGATTAAATCTTCTCTTTGTGTTTGCGCATCATCGTAGTTTCATTTTACAAATTCTCAACAAAATTAACATTTCATTAATTTGCATAAACGGAGATCAACCGTCCGAAACTATCAGATAGTTTGACATAGGAACACGACGCTTAAACAATAACTTTTGGAACTCATGCTAAGTTCTAGTCAATAAGCTGCGGAATATTGCAAGCAAGTTGCGCCAGAGAATCCTATAACCGTAATACAGGTTATATTAGTAGCTAGTTGGTCTTTAACAAACGATTATGAGCCTTACGAGTCTTAACAAAAATTATATATATTTCGTTGACAATACGCGACAAGTTGCCTTACCTTAATCGTAGTAAATCGTGGGATTAATCACATCGTTTAGGTACTAAATAATAAAAATACTTGAGATCTGTGTCCCAAAGGTTCAGAAATCGATGAATTTTAGCAATGTCACCAATGCAGTCTGAATCTCGATTGAAAAGTTATTTTTTGTTAATAATAACAAAATCCTCTGATCGTGTGCATCATCCTCCGAGGCATCATCAAACCCACAATTTTAATCTAATATATAAAATACTTGTGTCACGTGTTAGAAGTTGAGCTCCTCCGAAACTACTCGAAAGAAAGAAAAAACATTTATTTGACCACAAATACAAAACAAAACAATTATACGAAATTAAACTAAAGTAATAAACACGTGAAAAAGGAAAGATTAAACAAAAATAAAAGACAAATGAAACAAAAATTTACACCAATAAAAAAAATAAAATAAAAAATCGTTATTTGTGGTCAAATGGGCCCTGCCTCAGCTTATACTGCCGTGTGTCATTTACAGTTTCTAATGATTCATCAACTTCGCCACGGCAGCGCTGGTGTTCTGACAGAGCCCAAGTGACGATGCAAAGGATAATATATATATTACAATAATACAACTTTCATAAAAAATACACTTAAAATATAATAATAATTATACTGTATGTCTTGCTGCTTATATAAATAATAAATAAGTATATATAAATAATAAAATATGAATAAAAGTCAATGTCACCACATTATTTTTTTCGATGCTCAACAAGGCTGCACAGGTATTAATCTTAGCCTGTATTTCTGAGGATTTAAAATGAAAAATATAAAATTACGAAACGTCAAGAAAACAAAAACTTCATTGGTTTACTTTATTTCAATTTACCTACTTGTTTAATGAAAATGAAAATTAACAACTGCCACGCCCTGCCACACAACAGCATATGGAATTATGAGAAACCATTCCTACACTGTTTGCATTAACAAAAGGGAAAACCTTGGGTTGCGGAGTCGACAGTGAGTTGAACGTTTAAAAATGACACTTACCACCTCATACGACTGCTTGGGACTGCCACTTAAAAACCAACCGTAAGTATAGGCATTAGCACTCTTGTGTTGACAAATAAATTCGTTTGACAAATATTCTACTACTACCCCAAAAATTTTTTGAATATTTATATTGAGTTTTTTATTGATACATCATATAAAATACATCGTACAACTCTAAATTTGCAACCTTTTATCACCAACCCTAATTATAATAGTGATTAAAGTACCTTATTTAATATATTTTTTCATCCCGCTAGATAATGAATCAATTATCACGGACAATGAGTGAGATATATTTTTTAAACCAGAAATTCTCGAGAAATAACTTAATGTGGCAAAACAACGTTTGGCGGGTCGGCTAGTATAATCTAACATTATTTCCAAGATTTCAGTACGTAGCGTTCCATTTATGGCTTTGTCTAGCTGTAACGGTATAGTTATCGACATTAAGGTATTAAATTGCAGCGCTGCAGGTCAACTAGTCGAGATCACACCGCTATAGAGCAGTTCTCCGTTAATTGCGTCTGCGGCTCGAACGACCCGTGACGTCACACTGAGTGATTGTTGCGCTAATTCGGTGTGACGTATGCGATCATGGCCGCCCTCGACCAGCCCTGCATTAATCCTTTGAACGAAATTGTCTGCCCAGCTCAGAATCAATAAAGTGCCGATGGAAAATGTATAGGGATATATTTGCGCTGACTGTCGCAGCACTGTTATTGGAAATACGAATAACTTAATTCTTTTTTAAGTCCATCGTCACGTGGATTTGTTTATTGTGCCTTTGTTTTTAGTCTACAGTCTGAATTTGAGAAAATAAATCTTGTGTTTTTTATTTATTTGCTTGAAAGTACCGGGATTATCAATATTAATTGCCACTCTCTGTTAGGCTTGAATACGAACCGAAAAAAAGACGAATGGATACATTAAATTACTCCATATAGCTTTTAACGCGTGACGATTTGAGCGTATAAGTGGACGTTGGCATTGAGCAATTTATCAAGCGTTTTGGGGGACTTCCCTTAATTTATTCTGTTGTTAGCCGCGGTTGACGTGGTTTTATCTTCCATTAGTAGCGGGGCGGGGCGTGGAGGGCGGCTTTGTACTGCCTGAACATAACACGCAACTTGGAGATGACAACAGATTGTAAAGATGGATCTTTCGATACCATCTAGGAATACAAGCAGTTATTTTGTGAGGATTACTTAACTACGAGTTTTACATTGAATTCAGCTAACCGATGTCATAAGATGTCAGGGACGAACCTAACAGGAGTTTACACAGTCACAAATGTAAGTTGACTTGTATTAACGGCTGATGCAAATACAGTAGCTTCGACTGTATAGCTGTGTAATTAAAACTAAAGATTTATTTAGTATGATTATATAATGTGAACAAAAATGATTCACTTCCAGCGATCGTTGTTACCATGTACGTGCAAATTAAAGGACTAACCCAGCTTCGGTCTTCCTTATTTGCAACGACTTCTGTTTTGTTCCACACATTTTTAATAAGATTTTTATATAAAAAAGGAAAAGATAAACGTTTTAAATAACACATGTTATAAAATTATTCTCTTTTTAGGGCATAAGCGTCGGTTAAGTACAACATATTTACTCGTCTATAGACGATGAGTACACATTATGCAGAAAAAAGGCTAGTAACATTTTCGTCGATTATATTACAATATGAAATTTTGAGACATTATGTTAAATATAATATTATATTGAAGCACACTTTCAAAACTAAGAAACCAACAATTACATCACAGCAAGTGAAAGTGAATGTGGACATTCTAAGTCAATTAAAATGTGGAAAACTAAAAACTGGACGGCCATTATACAGCCTGACTTCGATATTGAGACTGATTATATGTACATTGAGTGATTTTTATATTCGAATACCAAGAAAAATATGTTAACTACAAATCATATAATGCTTCGGTATTCATATTGTATTACAAAAAAGGATATAAACTCAAATATGTCTATATATGAGGTTTATATGCAATCTCATATTTCAAGAAGCATTTCTGCGCGATTAATAGCACTCACCCTTAGATTTATAGCTTTCATTTAAGGTGCCTCTTGATCAAAAATCAAGTCAAATATGTAGGTCTCCACTTCCTCCTTTTTTATTAAAAAAGTGAAATATTTGCTCTCTCAAATGAGTATGCAGAGACACGTTGATGGATGCGACGTCACTGCTCTACACATTAACGTTTCTTAAGACTGCTGCGTTATTAAAATTCAAATACGCCTTTGTTATTTTTCAGTATTAAATGTACGAAAAAAATAATGGTTTGAAAAGACATAACGATATTTGTACATAATGGCCACCTGTTTATTTTTTTTCGAAATATATGTAGTCGTTGAAGCTATAGACGCAATATTAATAGACACTGGAATACGTAATTTTGTATCTTTTTATTGTTGTCTTTCTTTAAAATGTGTATGTATACAATGTTATGTAGTGTCTTCGTTTTGTCAAATAGAGTTTTTTTCTTTCATTCTTCTTAATTCTTATTTGAGTGAATTTGTACTATGTATGTGTATGATTGAAATTAAACTATAATGGAAATACTTTACAACAAAAATCAAATAGGTTTTCAGGCCATGGTTTCCGTCATTGCATAATGTAATTCACTGTAAAAGACTCTTTCATAGTTGTGAGCAGTGTCTTTAACAGCATTGGTTACATTTCCGGTTTGGTCTTAAGTAAAATATGATAACCTTATGTAAAATTATATTAAATATTTTTTTAACCCTTTGAACGTAACGCCTGGACGCCACAGCACAAAATAAATAAAAACACCTTCGAAAAATATAGTAATCACTTATCGTTTTTCAACACTTATTTCACATTTTTAAGAGGCTGTTTTTTGTCACATATCGATGACGTAGGTGTATTGGGTACGCAATTTTATTTGCGCCAGATATTATGATCCTCCGCTTTACGCATTCTAAATCACTTATTAAGGTAAAACCATTTCATAATTAAATAACCGTGGCCGAAATATTGCACTGTCCAATATATTTATGTGTAAATATTGTTATTTCTAGCTATACATTAGCGAACAAAATATCACCCAAAATTTTGAACGTGTTGCAGGGAATTAATTTATCCAGTTCAAGTATAATTCTAAAAATTTGAAGATATGAATTGTAATTTAACTAGAAACCTACTACAAATTATAGCTTTAATCTCATTGGGCATTCAGTGGCTAAATTTTATTAATAAATCGGGAGAATTTATTTTAACCATCTATATAAATCGGGTTATATAACCGAATTCAATAAAACATATATTATAGGCCCTCTGTACGTGTAATCGCGTGCAACAAATATGGGAAATGATAAACAATTGTACTTACATTTATATTAATTACAGTTGCAGACGTGGGAAAACCACATATCGAGGCCTCGTGAGCGCCATAGTAATTAATGTATCCGGCAATAATAGAAGGTACGGAGTCTGGGGTTGGTTAAGGATATGGTCATGAATAACCTGCGCAATCTTAAGTCCATTCATTTATTCAGAGCCGCTTTTGTAATAGCTTTTGTTTAGTATTCATATTATGACTCATAAAGTTAGACGGATACTGGAGTAGAGCTTTGGGTTCCAGAGGCTATGTGACTTTGTTATAAAAAAATTGACAACCATGTTGGTGCAATGGTGAAAGACAAAAAAATCGATCTTTGTTCTTTATTTGTGTGCATTAACGAATTGGTCTGCGATATTTAAGTTTTTTAAAATAATGATGACCCAATTGGTGTATTGGTTGAGGCGTCGGTTATTACACCGAGGGTTCCGGGTTTGATCCCGACAGTATAAACATTTATGTGCATGGACATGTCTGTTTGTATTGCTCTGGGTGTTTTCTTTGTATGTTGTGAATGTATGTACCAAAAAAAATGTATATAAGTATGTTTATACGTTGTTTAGTATTCATATTACAGGCTAATGCTTAGTTTGGGGCAAGTTTGCTGTGTGAATGTCAGTGGATATATATATATTATTTGGGTACATATTTAGGAAGTAATGTTTATCGGTTGCATACTTTTTATGTTACTGCGTATTTACTGAATTTGGAGCCAGAAGATGCTTTGTGTAAAATACAAAGTATGTGATTCAAAACTAATTTAAGAATTCAAAGCTATTAACTACAATCCATGAAACAATACTTAATAATACGAGCCAACGTCCATGTTTATGTATGAAATATGAATAGAAGGGAACTGCCTTTCATTCCATGATATTATTTGCTTAAAATGTATACGTCAAAGGCATCTTAATACGGATTCAAAGTCGGACGCATCATTACCGACTAATAATTAGACCCAACATTTGTGACGGTCGGCGAGATCCAACGGAGTGTTAAGCCAACAAGATTCGTACTTTAATTAAAGCAACTCGATTTATGTAAGACGAAAAAGTTTTTGTTCTGTTCGTTTTCGTATCTTAGTCTTATTGTATAGTGCTCTATGGTATCTGCAGAGTGAAGTATTTAAAAAATATTTTTCTTTGTAATCACATACAAGAATGTAGTTAAGTCAAGGATGAGTAGTTGAGACAACATTTATAAATTAGATACACAGTGACAGAATACAAAAATAATTGAAGTACGAGTATGTATTCACTTGTAACAAGAAAGATTGTAATCTGATATCAATCGTTTCCAATCAAATTAATTTAATAACGTCTGATGCCGGGTTAAAAAACTGCGAGAACTTAAAAAATAGACCGCACTTTCCTGAAATAACACAGAAAAAAGATAATCACTTAAATTGAGGGAGAAGAAGCCTGTCTAATGCTGAACAAAGTACTAACAATTAGCGATATATATTTTCTTTTACAGTAGGTAATACATTTCTAATAAAGTACCTTGATAGTTGGATGACGGCAATCAATTGCTTAGTGGGAGTAGTCGTCTCCATCAGCTGAAGTAACGAGCGAAGGGTAACGGTGCAAATCCAGTTGAGCTCTACCGTCCAGACCTCTTGTTCAATGGCGCGGAACATGGCCATTGCCTCCACCGCTTATTATCTAATTATTCTACGGGACTGCCGTTCAGATCCTTTACCACCTTTATTTATAACAAGCGACAGTAATAATGACGTCATCAACTTGTCATTTAAACGATGCCAGCTCCGTATTTCGACGTCCAAGTGTTTCAAATTATCGAGTACCTAATTAAAGACATTTCATAATCGGAGCGCGCTCACTGCTGTTTACACGTTTTGTAGCTTATGCAAATTTAGTCGAACATTTCCGTTTGAATATTTATTCATCTAAATGAATACTGTTCTAAATTGATCACAGAGTTACGTGTATGGATGTTGGCAGAGCTCAAAAGGGGCTTTTTAACAAGACTAAGAGCTATCTGTGCTTGTTACTAATCTTGTAAAAGCTATGAAGCTCATTCACGGCAAACAGTGTGAGGTTTAGATCGCCTTACGGTCTATAACTTGGTTATATTTTACGAACGAAATATTGACAATCAGGTCAGGACTAAAGCCTTTACATGCTCTTCAAAGCACGAACTCATACTTTCTATTAATTTCTAAAAATCAGGGTACTTCACTTTCGATATCCTTAGTAAATATCGATAAAAATATTGTTGCGTTACTTTGTGTTTCAAGCGTAGTAGAAATATAAACTGGTATCTTGGCAATATGTTAATAAATATTTTCTTAGGCGCTTTATGTAATTAACGGTATTAATGTTGTTATATTTTTTCATATTATAACAACAGGTTTCACCGAAATAGTGAAGTGAAGATGTGATCATCAGTAGCGAATGATGGTCACAAATACAGTGTATAATAAACACATCAACGTATTCATAAATATTTAGTACTAATACGAGTATATTGAAAATTTATGGAACTATTTAATAATAAACAGAACACAAAATTAGAGAAGATGTATACTACTAAGTAAAAGCATCCCCGCCTACGTCACAGCACCGTGAACAATGAAAGTTAGAATTACATAACTGTTAAAACAATGTGGTTAATGGCAACCGTATTTGCAAAACTAACTTACACAGAACAAGTTGTCAGTTTAACAAGTTCACGCAGATAAAGCTGGATTGTTTCTCTGATTAATTACACAGACCATTAGGAGCAACAATGTCATGGAAATGTTTATTTCAATGACACTATTCGAGATTACTCGAGTAATGTCCCAAGCTCGAATCACTAAAATTCCAAAGCAATTGGGTAGCAAAATCTCCTTTTAAATTAACATTTTGTCACAAGATTTGATTGAAAGAGTTGTTTGGAGTTTTAGGTTTTTTAATTTTTTTAAACAAAAAAAAACAAATATATCTGTATTTGCATATACTAATTTGTATCATATCGCTGGTTTATAAAGGCTTAGGTGAAAAATTTTACTCTTTTTTAATTTGTAAGTTAATACATGAAATTTATTTTATTCAATAATATTTACTTTACCACATAAAAATTACTAGTTATCATTGTAAAAAGTGCTACATTCTTAATCAACTTATCCATATATAAACCTATACGATACCTATCGATTTATACAAAAGTCGATCTATTACAATATACAAAGTCGTTGAAGGATACCGATCACCTGCGGGAAATGTGCCACTTCCAAACAACTCTAACCAAGCGGGAATTGGTGATTATGTATAATGGATTCAAGTCTCAACTTTATTTTTTGCAAACATTGTTGGATTCTTCATTTGTTTGCTATATTTGACTTGAACTAGTTGAACAATGTAGCGGAAAGTAGCGTAAAGCTCGTTGTGAGCGTTATAAACATTTAACGTTTTCCTACTCGCACTATGAACAGGAACCATAATTTACGCTGCAACATAAACATGGAACTACATAATTGGAAAGTAGCATAGAACTGATAGAAATCCATCTTGTTGTTAACTGCACTGCATTTGGTAGTTTCCGTTAAAGTTAAGCTTAGTCCGCATTTGAAAAACTCTAAAGGTTTGTTGTTTGAGAAGGATTGGAGTAAGCCCTGGAGGCATCTGTCTGCGACTTAGGGATAATCTAATCCAAGAATAAGAAAATAAAGTTGAAGTTACCGAGGGCGCCGCTGCCGTTGCGTACAACGTAGAACTTTGGCTGCTCGTTTCATAATTAATAACTTCCCCCAGGCTACCATTAATAAAAAGATGTTTTAAAAGTAAATCATATATTAATATTATAGAATTTCAGATGGAATCACGCTTTGACTTCGTTTTCAGGGACCCAGGCCAATCTCATATGCTTCTAGTCTATATTGCCGACAAATTAACGTCGTGACTGATGATTATTTTCAGCTAACAATTAGTTATAACAATAATAGTATTGCAGTATTGTTTCATTTTTATGATTTTTAGAAAACAGTTAAGTAGTTGGTTTCCATTATAATGCAACAGTAATCTTTAAAAATAACAATATTTAAGTTATCAATTTGTGAAGTAAAGATGACAAGGTATTCTATTGTTGGTGTATCTAATTAAATAAATTTAAATATCCTTGAGTAAATTCTGGTATAAGCTCAGCTACCGTTGAACAAGGTCTAAGTAAGCAGTAGGCTAAACGTTCGGATGTCTCATAAAGCATATTATAAACATAGAGTCAAGATAACAGTGATATTCGAATAGTCAAGGCTGTAACATTTTATTACCCGCTTCTTGAACAATAGTTTTTATAGCAAAACACTGGTCTTGATTTGAAAGCAAGCGGGCCATATATCTCTTGAGCATGACAGCGCATCATGCCTACTGATAATTTATAATGTCACTGTCTACATCACACGAAGTCAGAAGGACGAGAACCATAATATAACAGTGTTAACCGACATCAGTACCAGTATAACGGTACCGAGGTCTGTTTACTTTGCTAGTGTCAATTCCCATAGGACAAGTCATCTGTCAACCTGTAAATCATATAATAATAGAAAGGCCCGCTTTCGTCGAAATTGTATATAGGCGCAAAGTTAAAGGTCGGATAAACAATTAATTAGAAATTATATGTTTGGGTTTAAAAGTTAGTACAGATTGGATCGTTGTAATCTATTGTTATCATTTTAGTACGTCTTTATTAAAATCATATTTTTTGGACAAAATTATAGAAAATATATTAAAAACAAAAACATATTAAAAACGCAGCTGGCAGTTTTGATACTATCGAAACATTTATATTTGCACTTATATACACCTGACCCAAATTAAAATAACCTATCTATTAATTAATATAGGCTTAATCGCCGTCTGAATGCTCTAGAAATTCCTCGTTGTCACAGATTTATTAATAGGTTCGAGAGAAAAAATAATATTTCAGAAGAAAATAAAAGTCGGGATGAATATAATGGGAGATTGAGGATTCCGAATGGCCGTAACGTAAGGTCTCTTTAGACTGACAAAGTCCTACCTTTCATAAGTTTTCCAACGTCGAATAGAATTATAACTTCTGCGAAGGCGTTCTAACTTGTGCTCGTTCAATTAAAGGACGATAATACGAGTATGAGAATACAGTTACTTGTAGCTAGAATTTAGTGACGTATTGAGAAAATATGTTATTTTGACTAATTTATTAATCGAGTTGTAATGTAGTGACTTTTGTAAAATGTGTTTTAGGGTGTGGTTAAGGCCCAAAATGGTCAAGCCCTACAGTTAAGTGTGTATATGAGTTTAATGAGATGTTAGGCTCCAATTACAGCTTGCAGAATTTAACACTCACAGGCCTATAGTTATTCCTACAGAATTATAAGCAAGCCTCTGGCCAATCTCTTACAAGCGTGGCGGTTAACGGTCCGAAACCGATAAGCAACCACTTAGGTAAATAAAATCCAGCCCAAATCCAGTGGACAATATAGCTAAAATAATAACGATCATGATTGTATATTTCATGAGTTTCATTAAACATATCAAATGTTCCTATTTTTTATAAAACTACTTTATGATCATCTTGATATTGCATGTTCATTTAGTAGGCTTATAAGTGTTTTATAGATTACAGGCAGATGACGTTAACTGAATTATTTCGTAAAAAATGTGTGCAGAATCGTTACACATTTGAACTGGCTTTTAAGGATTGAATAAAATATATATGTGACCTGCAACAGCAAATCTCAATTTCATTATTGAACATCACCCAGTAAAAACAAACGGCTGGACATGGGCGACCCAAAAAGATTTACGATGTACTAACAGAAAATTTTATTATACTTTCAATTTCGTTGCCGCTCTCCCGGATAGAAACTGAGGTAAGGCGAAATAGTTGCTACGTGAAAACATCTTCTGTAACTCTGCGTCTGTACAATAACTTTAAAGCAAAGCTTTTTAATTAGAGTATTACCCACTTGAACTTAATTACATTAGAAACTATGAATAAAATAAAGCTTTTGCGTCTATAGAGACATTATCGACAGGTACAGGACCTTTCCTGTATTACGAGAGTTTAATAAGCAGCTTAAAAGAGCACGAAGCGAGGCAAAACTCTCGGATATAATGTATCGTAGCAACTGTGCAAACTCATCGATCAAACGCTAAGCGCGCCGAGTGCTACTAGCGACCATATATCTGTACTAGCGTTGGGCGTGTTTCCAACTTTCAATTAACAACCAGCTGATAAAAGGCGTAGATTCCCTAGGGACGAAACGTAAAAGATTTTAACTTTTTAATAAAATAATTGTCATTAATGACATCTGACTCTAGTGAAAGAATTATGAATTACACGACAACTGCTAAACGGAAAATCAAAATACGAAATGTATTAATTTTAAATTAAACCACTCAAAGCTTCCTTTAAATATGTAAACTATATTTGTGCTTATTAGCAGGTACCATTGTGAATATATGATAGTTATAGTCTATTTAAACTTGAAGCAAACACAGATTATCTTTAAGAACAGTATTTTTAACTTAAAAGCAGCCCTAAATGTAATATGATACTTATACCCAACATGCATACATTTGAGGTGAAGTCATCGACACATCGGGGTTATAAAAAAAGCAGCGGGAATCGGTGTACTAAATATGCGGTATATTGAAAATCTAAGAAAGCCGCGCGGTAGTAGGTACTCTTTCAATTTCTAGATGCAGCGAGTCAAATCCCATGTCAACGCTAAGGACACCTATATTCTCGGTTCATCGTATTTCCATTGTAAAAGTTTCGAGTAAGTTCTACATGTGCCAAATAGCTCCTCAAACTCCAATGACTATTTGCCAGTAAGATTCATAGTCGCAGACAAATTTTGAATCAGAAAATGCGATATAACTTTTAGTTTCCCTCTGAACTTTTCGAATAACTTCTACATGTATTACGAATTACTGGATTAGTATGTTTAGAGTGCCTTCATAGGTAAACAACATTTATGTGAAGCCAACTGAATTAAAAAATGTATTCATTGAATTATTCCTTGATACTTTTGCATTGTCAAATTAAAAAATAAGTCTAGGTATAAAGAAGGTTCACAAGAAACTAAGTGTACCCATAAAGTATTATTAAGCAGTAGTTACGGCTTCGCCTTTTGTCGTTTAAGTGCGAAATAAAACTAAAAGAAATTCTCCTTAGCGCCTTCTACAAATTAGAATAATTGAAATCACAACGGCGACGCCAACTAAACTCAAAGAATACTAACAAAAGGATGCGATACAAAGGGCTTACACAATACCATAGAAAATAAATACGCATTGAAAAAGCTTTTTGCAAATGAATTTTTGGTAAAGATTAAAATTGTATTGTTCCTTAAGTAACTGGCTCCGTGGTCTAGATCTGAGCTGTCAGGTCGTGATCATGGGTCCCGAATGTCACGAAGAGACTACTTGAGAAGGAGCTTGGTGCATTTTTTCTAAGTTTGGCTGTGATATTGCAGAACGAATCACCAGAATGTCTAAAAAATTTAAAATTTTAATCCGTGCTTCGGAGTGCACGTGTAGTCGATGGTCCCGATCACTAAAAAATAGTATGGTAGTTGTTATCACCCACCAATCCACATTGGGCCTGCGTTATGGGTTACGGCCCATTCTCACCATGTGCTCACATTTTCACAAGCATCTCAAAGTATCATTATTCATATGAATCTTTTTCGGGTACTTTTGAACTTGATTAAGTTAAATGTGGTAGTAATTATTAAGAACAAAAATGACTATTTAGAGTACATCAACTATTAAAACTAATAATTTGACAAAAGTAATAGTACATTTGCAACTTATAATAATACTAAATACTATGTTGTTTGTTAAAATAATTATCGAGAATTGAAGGTCCATGTAAAAGGAACATTTTTATTACAAGGTTTCCAGCAGTGTGCTCATACGTCATTGTGTTTTTTAATATAATAGTACGATGCAGGTTTTGTCAGCGGTGAGTGTTAACACGCGACCGGCCCGGAAAACCTTTGTTCATGCCACATTTATCACATCGCCCCTTATTTTAATGGCTTATTTTAATAATTTATATTATTTTATGCACGTTGTTTTATTGTATAATTTTAGAGGTAATCCAACCTTAAAATTTAAGTATGTTTAACAGTGTTTATACATTAATCCTTTAGCAGATACTCGTTAAATTGTTAGATAATAACTACTGCTTTACTGTAAGCTAACAATATTTTTAATCAACCGTCTACTTTCTAGCTTGAAAAAAGTATACGTGCTATTAGTAAAACCGTGGCACCCGAAACTATATTTCAAATGTGCAAACATCGGCAAAGTATCCTATGCAGAACTTAAAGTTGACATAAAAAAATATAAATATAAGCCTCAGTAGGGCACTGATCGTGTTTATTACATCAGTCTCGCCAAAAAAGGTGACCGTTATTTGTCGAGACCTACCGTCAGCGAGAAACATTGTGACGATAGCAATTTCTTTTAAATTAACTTTTACTACTGCGTTTTGGGTTAACAAAAAGTTTTGAAAGTGCAAAGTAGTTTCCACTAAGATTTATGAACCATACAATTAAAGCACCTTCTGAAAAATACAATACTAAGTGCTATTGGATGTAAAAAGTATATGCCTGATCAATTATTACCTAGAAAATACCATGAAATTGGCGCTTTGATCTGTTTGTCAAATATCATTCCTCCTTCTGCTATAATTATTGAGTAGTACTTGTATGCGGTAAAGTTATGTTAAGAAATGCCATTTATATAACTGTTGTTTAATGATTTTGACGACTCAGTCATGTGAGTTTAGAAGTCAGCTATTATACCAAGGGTTCCGTGTTCGACCGGCATACAAACAATTTGTTGCATGTCTGTTTGTACTGGTCTGGGTGCTTTTTTTTGTATTTACGAGTCATAAATGTTTATCCATATTACAGGCTAATGCTTGGTTTGGGGCTTGATGGCGTTGTGTGATTGTAAATGGATATTTGTTATTTATTTCAAAATATATATTAAAGTGCTAGGCCACCAGTTTTAAGAAAAAGATGTATCAGCGATTTCACGCTTAACAAAATATTAATATCGGGGTAGGAACCTTTACCTATAAGCACTGCATCTTTATTTTACCCAGGAAAAAATAGTTTTAATGTAAATTAATGAAGTCGTTATTTCTATTTTGCTCAATATATTTTGCTGCCACTTCCTTCAACATAGTAAGCTATTCAAACGCTCCATTGTTTTCTCTGCATAAACAGATAATAATTTGTTAAAAGCAATCAAGCGACAGTTCATGACACAATCCTGAAAACACGCTCCTCATTATTGATATTTCGTTTGTAGAATATAACAAGCAATTCATTTAGTTCGTCAAAGGAAATATGTGTAATTCACGCTACTAGTATTTAATCAAAGAGATGTTTTGAGGTGAATTTCGAATCATCAATTGAGGCAATGTCCTTGTTGGACCGAGCTTGTTTGAAACTCGGAAAACAACTTCAAAGGTTCAAATGTATGAATACCCAAGTGTTAATGTGTTAAGCAATTATTATATTTGCTAATGAGTTTTTGATAAAATTTACTGTGGTTTTAGGCCCTCAATCTCGCTTTTTGCTCACGCTATAACAGTTTTTGTGTTTTCCTCACATAAAAAGAAACTATACTAACACAATCACTTAGTCAAAAAGTGTCCGCGGCAAAATTCTTGTAATAATGACATAGTAGTGTACTCGTGTATTTTGATTTTGTATTCTTTCAGTGACGCGTTAAGGTCAAAATTTAAATTAATAATTTTATGTTATAAATATAACAGTAAGTATACGTTGCGGCTGAGTCAATTTTTTGGTTGACGTTTCGTCGTAATTGTGCATCCAGTTAGTTTATTGTTTATATAAAGTTTTCCTACTTGTTTCAGTAAGTAATTACTGAAACTGTGATTTTGAATCTTTAAGTCACAATATACAATTGAAGTAGGATCCCTTCTTTGGGCTGTACTATAGGCAACAGTTGCAATTAACTACCAGGTGGGTGGTACGCTTAGAAGCTAAAAAAATTTTAGCTTCATTTGCCATCTAGAGTTCTCGGAAACTGCACATAGATAGACTGTACGAGCAAGACAGTGGGTGTTCCATTGTCTGAAGAGGACCACAATAACACCGGACTGCTACTGGAATATCTTCATTTTACCCGACTTCCAAGTATATCACCCCACACCCGCTCGCAGTCATTACTTTTAAACTATAATGTTAATTCATAGCAACTGAATATTTTTTCTTTTAACCGTGGTCACCATTAAACGCAATGATGATAAGACATTGACATAAATTCATTAGCGGTAAAAGTTTTTAAATTACCGAATCATTTACGTACACGATCAGTGTATTGAGCTCTTCAATAAGTAGACAGGACCTCCAATTATGTAAGCACTAAATGGGAACAACATCACTAAAAGGGTGTTAAGAGTTTGTTTAGAATTTCGAACTACGCTATGTTGCTAATGAGATTTCGCTTAATATTAGAGAAACGTAGTTACTATTCGTATGTTTAATACGAATAGTAACTATGTTTCTCTTATATGAGTATTAAACGTTACCTAAAATATAACATTACCTAGTAACTAGAAAGCTGGGATTTGTGGGCTCACGATATTTAACGTCTGTTAAAATAAATCCGATATAGTCCGTCGAACAGCTGAAGAATATACGAATCTGGAGTAGAAGTTCTAAGGCCGCTGACGGTAATTTGAGTAAGTGCAAATGTTTCATATAGCTACTGAAATTATCGGGTATATGCCTAGACTTTTACAAAGGCTTTAACGGGCCACTGCAGGGGTTTCTGGGATTTAATCATAGTATGACTAGTGGAAAAATTTACGTTCGCATCAAGTATATATTCGCTTACTATATAGGAACGGTACTTTCCTTTGAAACTAATACATAAGTTTGTTGGGGCCTTCGGCGTATGTAATATTCCTGTGGACTAGTTTCCAACATGCGGTTATCCCATCACTAATCAATCGAATTCCTCAAACATTTGCGGTATTTATCATATTATCTACAACTACTATATAAATGAGCCTATCTTCCCTGGCGCTATTAACTTACGTAAATATACATTCTTTGAGCTATGAATAGATTGAATATGTACTGCATGGTTCATTTTCCTGCAGAGCAAGCAAGTATTTATGGAATTACAAAAAAATTAGGAAGAAATGGGTAACCAGAAACAAAAATAAAATATACTAATATTTACTTTACGAAATCGATCTTTTTTATTATGGATATTGTTAGCACAATCAAATATTTACTTACAGCTCAGTTTTATCCGGATCAGCTATATTAGTTATTATTTCATATTCACCACTGAATATGTGTGATTTCACGCTGCTGAACATGTTTTTGTGCAAATTGTCATATTCACAACACAAATAAATATACCTCAGCCAATCTAATGCCTTTGGTATTCCAAAACAGATATGCGACGTACTTATTTTGTACGATCATTGCACGCGATTTATTGAAAGGGTTGTATTCGTTATAGTTGTAACTTTTTGACGAACCATTAATGGAGACGTCGGCCCTTACACCAAGGGTTCCGGGTGCGATACCCGGGCGGTACAACATTTGTGTGCATGAACATATCAGTTTGCATTGGTCTAGGTCCTTTCTATGTATAATAATCTGTTGTCTAGTACCCATATCACAGGCTAAATTCTTAGTTTGGGGTGTGAGAATGTTAGTGGATATTTATTTATTATTATTTTACAACGATACATCTTTTTCAATTGTATCCAGAATATGTAAAGTAAGTGGCCCATTTAACATAGGTAGTTGTGTTGTTGGTTTAATAACAATAAATGAATAAATATCCATTGACATTCACACAGCGCTATTTAGCCCCAAACTAAGCATTAGCCTGTTAAATGGGTTCTAAGCAACGGATAAACATACTTACATACTTTTATTTTGATTAATACATATATATAGAAACACCCATTACAAACAAATATGTTCATGCACACTTATATTTATACTGCCCGGGGATTGAACTCGAAACTCTTAGTGTAGTAGTCGATTTCTCAACAATTATACCAGATGGCTTGGCAATGGATTTTGCTAAAATAGTTTCAAAACCTTGCGACTTTCCCTGTAGTCAGAAAATCATTATTAAAAAAAATTCAAAACTATGTTAAATAAGGTTACTATTATAGTTATACCAGTACTACCAGTAGTAACGTGATTTCGTGGCCAAAGGGAAATCTATTTAAGCCATATACAAGTATTAATAAATACAATGTTTATGCTACGCGGTTTGTTGAGGTCACATTCTTGCCTTATCAACATAGACAAAACACCTAGGATAAAAAAAAATACAAATATTGGCAAATCACTTATTTTGGTTTGACAGAAAGATTTTGATGCATTAGCAATTTAAAGATTTTCAACATAATTCAACTTTTGCAGTGCGTCTTCGCTTTGATCCAAAGAAGCTACATAGCGTCTTAAATCATAAACAGCTGATAATGCCTGGGCGTTTGACAAAACCGGAGTTGACTCATCTTTGTCTTCATCATTATCACTTAGGGCTTCGTTTTGTGTGTTGTTCACATTCTCAATAAAATCTTCAATTGATTGAATTTCGCGCTTACCTCTCTCGCTCTGCTCGGCGTGTATTAAACGGGATGACGAATCGTATTAAGCGTTAAGAAATGTATGAAAATATATTTTAAGTTGCAGGGACCGACGTAAAATGGCTTATTATACGAGAAATCGTATTAAGCGTGATCGTCTTAAACGGGTTCTACTGTATATACAACATGAAATGATAAAAACAATGTTTATACTTGTATATTCTAGCATTAGACAATTTACATGAAATCTCTCGATGCTTAAATTCAAACTTTTTAGCCTCGCTACTTTATTTAAGTCCCCATTTACTGTCAAAGTTCCCAAATTTATAATCAGGACAACTGGATTTCAAAGACAACTTCACGCAAAATTGAGGCTTTCAATTAATTAATTGGCCAATTTGTAAGTTCGGTCACTTAGTGTAATTTAATAAGTAACTAATGTTGTATTATCAACCACATTTTTAAATTTGTTATTTTGTGTAAAATATATTTAGCTCAATAATGCTTAATAAAACGGTACTATTTCATAAGTCCATAGATTTAAGCTAACGAGACAATAACATGGGCACATTTAGCCAACCCTAACTCCAAGGGAAGTCCTAGCCCGCAAGAGCGACGTTAGAATAATCTCCCTAAAGCCTTTATCCGGAGAAGTTACAAATCTACAGAATAGTTAAACAGTTTGTTATAATGCATATTTGCCTGAAGTGAATAAAACAAATGTGTTATTTCTAAATATACCGCTATGAGCATTAATATATATTCGTATAACGTAGGTATCTCTATAATAAAACGTTAATACGTGTATCTATATGTCACCGTCAACCACAAATTGATAAATTTTCTAGGAACTTCATAAAATTTCGTTGGATTTTAGGACAGAGATAAATTATAGAATTTTACGCTTACTTCTTCGTAAATTGATCAACTTACAGAAATCAAAATTCTTTGTTTGGTCAAAGTTTTTAGAATCTTGCCAATGGTTATTCGTAAATTTATACATTTACCACTAATCGTTTCAAATTAATACATTTACGAAAAGTTCTGCGAAAATGTATACATTTCCTAGGAAATTACTCATTTTGCCGCTCTTATTATTTTCCGGTAACATATAACATGAAGTTTATTTTATGAATGTTATGAGCTAACGCTTGTTATAAGTTATTAATTTGGCAACTGACCACCATTACTGTATATAAAACAACATTTTTATGCAACTAGATGCTAAACTTTACGACCTTTATTCCTACAATCGATGTAAAACGAAGTATTAAGTCAGATAATAATAGCCTCTAAAGAGGCATTAGAGATTAGTGCAGGTGTGCATTTGCAATAAAAATGCTTTCCACTGCGATGTTATATTTATTTTATTGAAAAAGGGTAAATATTTTTTATTCCAGGAGTTTTTTAATCCAATAGCGCTACTATTGGATTTTAACTGTAAAGTCAGCTATGAATAACACCCAATTTGTTTATAAAGCTTCTTATCGTATTATGTCATTTATAAATAAAAAAAATATTATTTATGAAAAAGTTAGGTTCTCTTTGGGTTCAATAATAATTTGGACATGAAATTATGACAGTAAATGAAATTACTTAAAAGAGGCTCAGTTGATTGGTTAGTCATCTTCTCTATTATTTACCAGGCACAAGAAAAAGTAAGCTGCTCGAAGAGTTTATTATTTTTCTCATTTCCGAAGACACGGCTTCACTTACTGATGAGCTAGGTACTTACATTCATCGTGATCTTTGGCGGTGACTGTGAGCACGGTGTGCTGGATGTCTTCATTCTCATCCACTTCCGCCTCGTACAGCTCCTTGTCGAAGTATGGCGGGTTGTCATTCTTATCCGCGATGCCGATACGGATGAACTTCGTCACTGCAACAAAAGCGTATAAACTTTAATAAACTATTCCAGTGTATATTAAAGAAACAAAATGTATGTATTTTTTATATTTAAATCAAAGATTTATAGAAAGATAGATACTTTAAAAATATTCTACTCTTGTATCCGCTCGAACGTAGCACGCGCGTAGACTATAGATTTATCTATTATGTTTTGTGACTATGCACTCGTGCTACGCACGACCGTAGATATATAAGAATGAATATCCGACGGACTGCTATGACCGACTGTATAAAGCAATCGTTTGGTGGCAGACAGTCTTCAGGACCTTTGTTTTAAGGTTACACTCCGACGCAATTAGACTGTACTGTAATGCTAATTTCTGCTTGCATGCAGCTTAAAGTTACATAAACGTAGTTACTAAAGATCTTTTTATTTTAAGTATTCGTGCTGAAAAATGTAATGTACACAAAATCCCATTGTGCGGTTCCTAAAATGAGAGAATTTTTATGATTACTAATTCAAGCTCCCAAAGAGCGTATCAAAAATCTAGACGGAAATTGCTTTCGTTTGAGGCATACTCTAACAATGATAAATTAGGGCCCCGCCGGGCTGAATGTCCGGCGACTTTATTAAGCAAGCATACCGTTCAATTCATTTGCGAGTCCGATAAAATAATCCTTGCGTAGTGGAAATAGGGTCTAAGGTATTTTGCCTACTGATGCTACCAGTTCCGCTTTGTGTGCTCCCTGGCATCTAAACCCCGGAGTTCCCTTATTTCGGCTTCTGTAACGAGTTGGTGACAACAGAGCCGATCTACTCTAAACTAAATTATTATGTACTAAACCGTCTGTTTAGTGTGTAGTATATTTTAACGAATACTCATGTATTAGTTTAAATACGAACTCGTACGGAATTATAGATTAAAACATGTACAGAAATTAAGCATATTTAGCACTACATGATTCATAACAATGATGCGATATACAAATCCTAGGAAATGATTAAGTTTTTAAATATGTTTTGGTAAAACCTTATATTGTGTGAGCAACATGATATTAGATCGTCGACGAATATAACACCGCATAAAGTTTGTCATAGTGCAAAAAGGAAGAAAATAAACACCTTCTCCTGGAGTACGTTTTTTCAATTTTGTCGGTTTCAAAGGCGGTGACGGTCCTTAATGTGCATCATTAAAGGCTTACCCTCGCATCGTTTGTCGCTAACGCGGATCATTTTAACCACATTCTTGACTTTGTTTTCTCTCGTAACTCGTGGAAGTTTTTCTGGAGCGCGACCATAAAAACTAATCAGCGGCGTAAAGCGGTGCTCTAACGACACTGGCCGGCGAATTTGACGCAGGGCCCAGTCCGGCCCCCAACTTTTCCCGGGACAATTTTGTTATAAAACTGCGCCGGCGTTCCAACTCCCATAAAAATACGTCAACATCTCGTTGCTGTAATTAAATAATGTCGAAGCGCTAAAATCATTCAACTCATGAAGTTGGAATACGCCACAAAATGGGCGGAATGTGCCTAAAAATTACGCACAAGACTTTTCGTAATTAGAAAACTTTTTTCAAAATGAAGCAAATGAGGCGGGTATAAATCCAATTTATGTTTAAGATGATGAATTGAGGAAGATGTTTGACAAGATTTAAAGTTAAACAGAGAATCCTATGCAGATATATCTTCCAAAATGTATGACTTAGTTAACTTTAAGTTAGCTATTGTACAAACGAGAGTGAATGTGTTGTGTATATTCACTTTGGCAGTAAGCTGAGTATTGCATTTTCATTACGAAAGTTCATTAAAATTTTTCTTCACTAACAAAAGCTAATTAGTGCGAGCTGCGCTTTTATAAGAAAAAAGTCAACGCTGTTTGTTATTCCTACTGGATATAATATGTCACAAAGTTTCTTACTTCACAAAGTGAATACCGCTTTCATTAATGTTCATAGTATGGTGGTTACGGTATATAAAAGCATGAGTGGGTCATTTTTGTTTGATTTGCTAAATTTATTGTTTTTTCATTAAATTTTTGAGAGGATACTGAGCTGTTTAAAAAACATTTCTATTCTAATAGTATCGCCGTGGGAATCGTTATTCTGATATTGTATTACTGAACAGTTTAAAAAACATAACTAAATTATTCATATCTATACTAATATATAAAGCTGAAGTGTTTGTTTGAACGCGCTAATCTCAGGAACTACTGGTTTGATTGAAAAATTCTTTCAGTGTTAGATAGCTATTTATCGAGGAGGCTATAGGCTATAAGCAGGCGGAGCAGCAATGAAAATGTTTCAAAATCGGGGTATTTTTTCATACTTGGAGCTTCCGCTGCGTACGCTGCGTAACGGTTAAAGTTACACAAAAGTCATGTATGAGATTATTGCTCTCTTTTAATGGTCTACAAAAAGTCCGCGATAGCATAGTCTATCTTTAAGGTTAGCTCACTATAACATATTTTTGCTAAAAAAAAATCTGTTATTGACCCCGAAACCTTTAAAGTTGGAGGAGGGAAATCCTATGTATAGTGATAAATGAAAGTACCGTGTTAACCCGAATTTAATGCGAGCGAAGCCGCGCGCAAAAGCTAGTATTTCATAAAGTGAATACTTATCATGGCATAAGGTTGAATTTTTTTTGGAAAAACTTTTTGCTGATGGCATTTACAGTGTCACTGGGCAAATGGCAGATGACTCATAGCTTAAAATAAAAAAAGTTTGAGTTGAAGTTAGTCCCTGTGTGGGACTCAAACTTATAGTTTTGGGCGTATCGGATTCGTTAGATAACCTTGTATAATTATGGAAAATGGGGGCGAAACTTCGATCACAAATGTGAGGCATCATCAAGGCAGGAGTTGAGGTCTTATGGTTAAAAAGCGGCAACGTAGTGATAAATGTTTGTCACTCATATAAAAATGTTACGTTACAATAACAGACACTTAATGCTAATTTACGTGTACTCTGTAGCCCGGAACCATCTACCCACCCAGACAACCACACACTGTCCCCCCTGCTAAATTAATGTAATAATATGTAGGATGTTTTAAAACATTCGAGAACAGTATTCCTATGTTTGCACTGCGCATATAACTTGCTTGGTCAATTATCACGGTAGCTTTCCCGAGTCCTAAACACTCAGTGATATGTTTGTATTTGACCAATTGCGCGCCGCAGCTATCTACATTATTATTCCCCGTGCAGAGTAATCAAATACACAGGACCGAGTCCGTAACGAGCCATGTATGTATCCGACAGCATCACGTAGAATACCTACGCGATCCTTATACGAAATCCAGTACTAGGAGAAATCAATATTTGCGGATATCATACTAACTGGTATCCAAGTTTTCCAACTGTCGTTTCGTCAAGTTGTGAATTATTCATGATATTGCCTGTTTACCACTATGTAAACCAATACGTATGCGCCATATTTTGAGTAGTGTAGGATGCCCTCCGATCCGTTAGTCCGATCGAGGTTTGATGAGGACATCATAATATAGCCACTTTTATGCAATTTCATTTTTTGCTGAGTGATTAACTCATCTATGAGCAATATTTTTTTCCTGCAAATATTTTTAGTATATAACAAAACATCGAACATTTATATCTAACAAAAACCAATCAAAAACCATCTTAACCAAAATTAGTTATGAATGGTGTTCGATAATATTTAAAGACACAAAATCGGGCTTTACTTCCAATTATTTGCCAGTTCTTGTTAAAAGCGCGTATTGTTTGAGTTACTGATCTGAGCCAATTATATACCATTAATCAGCACTTTGTACGTTACCAAGACGCTTTTGTACATGTTGAGATCGGACAAAGTACGGTTCAACCGATGTCTGCGCCACATGTAGCCTTATTTACAGTAAACATCATATCATATTTGTGTTACAAATAGTGTGATACAACATCCTCAAACTAGAAGCAACATTACACTTTGTTAACTTCTTATTTGTGTTCGTTATTTGCAGCATTTAGGCGTGATAAATATAACCTTCCCATACTAATGATGAACAGGTAGGCCTGTGCCCTACATAAGAATGTTGTAGGCTTGTTAATTGACTAATATCACAAATATCTGAAGTGTGATGAGCAAAATAAATATTATTTAGGGGTTTGCTCGCATTTTTGTCTCCTTGTTATTATTTTTTACCTTATCTAAGGTATTATCATTTACGATTCTTTTTTCATATAAATTTCCAGTCTATCTCTTTATAGTGTGCCCAATTATAATCCAAATGTATCCACGAAATATTAAGAAAACATTTGGTGAAATGTTACTAATATATAACGTACTAGCTTTTGCGTGCGACTTCGTCCGCGTGGAATAGTTACTTTGGCCTAACGCTCTCTTTAACCCGCTTCTTCTTTTATATAGGTGAGTTATTAATGCGATATCTCATAAGATATTAATTAAAGTTGAATGATGTACAGGACAATTTTGTTTAAAATAATAACTTGTGATAAATAAAGTATTTATTGTCATATTTATGAAAACACTTCGCAAATGATGCATTATTTTAGAATTTTTTTTTAGCAAAAAATATGTTATAGGGAGCTAACCTTAAAAGATAGACATATGCTCTTGCGGACTTTTTTGTAGAGCTTTAAAAGGGTAAAAATTCTCATACATGACATTTGCGAAGCTTTAACCGTTTACGCAGCGCACGCAGCGGAAGCTCCGCTTCTATTCCTCGTAGCGTGATGATATATCCTAAAGCCTTTCTCGATAAATAAGCTATGTAACACTGAAATAATTTTTCAAATGGAACCAGTAGTTTCGAGATTAGCGCGTTCAAACAAACAAACTCTTCAGCTTTATATATTTGTAAAGATTCTTAAAATTATTATAACGAGATTACTATATGGTATTTGTAAAACAATGATGATATATGTAATATAACAAAAAGAGTTCCAAATTGATTTATACTATATAACAAGCGATATGTCCTAACATACACCATTAAAGAGCATGCCTATGGAGGGAAACGATCGGCGATCGGATCTCAGAACGCATTCATATAGCGGTGTGCTGATAATGAAATTCTTTATCAAGAGGAGCAGAGTGGTGGGACGTGACTAGGCGTCAGCCACGTCCCGCCATGGAAACAATAGGGAACCTTTTAAACAGAATTTGTTTGCAGTGTACAGCTTGAATTTGTGTTATCGGCTATTGCAACATTGTTGCTGGCTAGTCGGATGTACATTCGTAATTTAATTCAAAGACCACAAAAAACACTTAAAACGTAAACTCAGCCGATTGAATTTTATAAAGTATCGTAACGTTTTACGTCTGAAAATGATAAAAAGTGAACCAACAGACTTCAATATTCATGGATAATTCGAACCTGCGGCCTTTCCCAAATTGGGCTAACTTCTCTAACCTGCTGAGCTACAGCGGCTATTTAAAGTATTATGATTTGAGAGATACCAATATTTATGACTTACAGTTTAAATATCGTTTTATTATGCCGCTAGAACGAAATTACATATTAATATTGTTACGAGCTGGGGTTCAGGATAAATTATTGCCAAACACGAAGAATAACACGGTAACGCACTTTATTAATTAACCACTATTAATTACACACAACACTAATTACACTTACACTCGTACTAATTAATCAATTAACGCACGCACTAAAATCCGTAATTAACACTGCACACTATAACACAACACTTTCCGCGCACACACGTAATAATCACTCGTTAACTCTTTGCACTGTTTTATCCCACTCGACGATCCCTTAGATATTGCTGTATCACTCGCTTCTTCCTTGTAGTCGCAGGTATTTCGCTCTTCGTTCGCTCTTGAGTAGAACACAAGACTGCCGGCGCACCCGTCGGCCCGCCTTATATACCTGTCCGCCCGCTAAGCTCGAAGCGTCGACGTCATTCTACATAGTTCGCGAAATATCTAGAACATACTAGACTCTTTGCTATTGACAATTCGCATGTCATACTCTATGGTCACATATTAGCCGCCATATTTAATGTCATTTTAATTACGTCAATTTGTAACAATACGAATGATTTACGAGTATAACTTATATAATTCATGCACACCCACACGCACGTAAACCAATTAATTGACACATGTTGGTATTATTTGCGTCTATTCATACTTAAGCGCTTTGATCTAACAGCCTCACAAACTAGTCCAAACAAAGACAAAGATCGTTGATTTCGTGCCCTTTACTTACCCCTAGATTAAACTAACAGGATATCAATTACCTTAATGTGTACTAACTTGATCTGATTTAGTCTATTTGATTTCAACAAAGAGTTTGTTTAGTCTCCGCAGACTAACTATCGTGCAACCGATTTTAGTGCGACCTGGCATTAGCCGAGCTTGGAAACTGTACGACCCTCAAGGGAAATTTGGGGCTGTGTTGAAATTTAATCAAACGTAAACTCTTGCAATAGCGCAGAAAACAATACGCTCCTTAAAAACTATGATGTATCTGCTAATTGCTCGTCGTTTATTTGTGAGTTACCTACTAATAATACCTACGTGCTGACGTAGGTTCATGCACCCTTATACGAGTATGATGATCTCTCTCTCTCTCTCTTAGACGACTACTGTAAACTTTGACATGATATGACCTTAAATTCATATCATGTCAAAACTTGGAATAATACAAACACCGTAATAATTATCATATTTAGTTATCACGAAAAAAGCAATATATCTATTAATATTCTCACATTTTTGATATAGGTCACGAGTGAGACAGATTAAAGTAGAACCTATATATAACTTATTTCCAATAATAATAACCAATAAAAGCTTAGTAAACAATAACTCTACATTTAATACAATACCGATGATGGGATGCTAAAAAATTTCACTGCACTGTTTTCATGCAGTAAACTCATTTGACAATGACGTTTCATAGAATAAGCATTTATAGCATAATTGATGCAGTTGCATTGCAGTTTTCCATAAACATACATGAAATAGTAGCTATTAGCTAAAATAGAAAGGTATCCGTACAGTTATTGAATATTACTACCTATATTTTTCCCTCGTGGATTACCGAAAGTACTCACTATATCCTACTAAAGCAATTGTTACTACATTCAAAAATATATTGTATTAGCAACACAGTAAGTACAATTCGCAGTATTTGACATTATTTATGATACTAATAATGAAATAGCATATAATATGTGGTCCTAATGAATATAAAATGTGAATTGTATTTTCGCGACGCATTAAATCACGGATTTAGGCAAAACTTTGATATAAGCCACTTGACATAATTGGATCCTTCAGATGCCGGAGTATCAGCTATTCGTGTCGAAGCTTGGCTCTACCACACAGTATAAAATCTCAGGCCTCAGATTTGGGCTAGAACCTACTACAGCCTTGAATGCCACTTTTAGAAAAATATTGTTTAGCAAATTTTTATTTCTAGTAAATAAAAGTCTAAAATTGTGACATAAATATAAAGTACACCGTGATTTTATTCATCGTGCGATCGTTAAACATGCCTTTAAAGGCACATTGCTTTTATACTATAGGCGAACGGTATCGCAGCATACGTTTCCTCGTGTCCGATAAACCGTCAGACGTCGCAGCATCGCGGGAATTCACGCTTCGGAACCGAATTCGTAAAATCCAACGTCTCTCTGATCGTCTTATCAGATCTCCGTGAACTACTTCCGAAGATAAATGGGGATTGTTCTCTTTCAGGGAACGCGATTGAAACCTAATGTTGGACTGCAAAATGTATTCTTTCGGTGACTTATGTAGGGTTTGCCTCTGTTTTTTCACCTTATTCCACTGAAATGCGACGATGTGGAATCTGTTGCCGCGTACCGAACGTTTCGTTTCACTTCGTACCGAGTCCAGTTTCAATTATAAGTACCATGCATTTTTTGCTGGTCTTTCCAACGTTCGGCGTTCCGCTTTTCGCATTAAACGGTGTGTATCGTAATGGTAGGGACAATAAACCATGCTTTATAGTGGATTCCATATACAGAATATACATTGATTAAAATCAATTCCAGTGTACAATTTAGCAACAATGCTGAATTTAAAATTCACGGCAGCGAATATCACAATTGTTAGGAATAAGTTACTAATCTCCGTATTTTCTGTGTTAATTCTGAAATTTTGTAGATTTTCGTCAGCCTTTTCCGCGAAGTTTTGTGAGCTTTATTTTACCGACCACATTGCTTGAGACCAAAACAAATAAAAAATCTCCGTTATATATGTAAAACCCTAACTACATTATGCGTAATGTTTTCCTCGACCCTGGAAAAGGGCTGACAAATAAAATTAAATAAAACGAACGATGGGTAAAACTTTACCTACATAAGCTCATAAAAAATGTAAATAAGCTAAAACGGTTACTATAAATAGGCAGTTTTTTGCGACCTCAGAAAACACTTTAAATTAAGTACTTTCATTACAATTTTGTACTAAATCCCTATCATTCAATTTGCATTGCTTTCAAAATATTCATCACGAGGAGTATGACCGTAGCCCCCACGCTGGTCCAGTGCAGGTAGGCATGTCACCAGAGCCTCGGTCCCTTTTCAAAAGGATTCACGACGTTTAGGTTATGCTCGCCTAGCTAAAGAGATTTTACTAAGAACTTTTACATTCTTAAGAAAGTACAACTTCACTATTTTTATCAATTAAATACGAGCCTTGTACTCGTACATAAACTGAATGTTATTAAAAATATAATATAGAAAATATTTTTTTGGTTAACTCGTCACTGATCGGGTTGAGGGCACTGTAGAAAAAATACCGGGTATAAGAAACCTAGCATCTGGCGTCTCGGGTGTCGGGCGCTGGGCAGTGTTGATGGAATAATAATGAGACTACCTACTGATATCAATTCTTTTAACACTGCATCTGTCATGATAAGGCGTATCACTTACCACCAGGTGATCGAAATGACTGTCCCTTTCAGTTATGACAAAAAAATACATGTTTAATGACCGAATGACGACGGATACGTATTTTAGTAGGTTTCGAGTTTCGTTCAAATAAACTAACCTACTTTCTAAAAATCAAATAATAGTCAGGGAGTCCCCTTATAGAGATTCACCTTTTTAGTCATCTAATTTTCAAGACCAACGTAGCTCGTCGAATTGGATTTATGTCAACCTTGGCCAGCACAGGCTGTCCCCTTTTCCTGAGTCGCGTTATTCGGCGCTTCGCAACTTCCGAAACGGGTCAGCAAAGTTTTAATGGTCGAGTGTAAAATGCCTTAATTAGATAGATGACGTGGTTGTCAGTGCCATTGAATAAAACATACATTTTTATTTTGTCGAATCTATAATTATTATAAATAAAAGCTATTTACTTAGGACTAGATGAACTTGATATGATTGTATATATACCAATATTCCCGACTGACGACCCATTTGGTGTTGCGGTTGAGAGGTCGGCCGCAACACTAAGGGTTCCGGGTTCGATCCCCGGGCAGTACAAACATTTGTGTGCATGAACATGTCTGTTTGTAATGGTCTGGGTGTTTTCTATGTATAATATGTATGTATTTACAAAAAAAAATGTATACATGTATGTTTATCCGTTGTTTTGTACCCATAATACAGGCTTTACGCTTAACTTGGGGCTAGATGGCGCTGTGTGATTGTCAGTAGATATTTATTTATATTATTTATTTATTTATATTCATAGTTTCACAAGACACGTGGTTTTAAAATAATTTTAGTTGCTTCATCAAGAATTATCAAAAGACAGCCAACAACTGCCAATTGTACTTGTTTGCCAGACAATGCTCTAAAGCAAAGGCAACTTTGAGCGTGTAATTTTATCTTTACCTACATAATATGAATCACACATTTCATTTTATCTCAATCAAAGTATCCATATAAATCTTATAATTTAAAATTATTTTTTAATTATTGCGCACTCAATATATGAATCCGACGCTCTTCAGGTAAAGGAAAACATCGCGACGAAACCTGCTGGTTGAAGTCAGTCAATCCGCAAGGGGCCCGGGGACCGGACATACACCCTACACTCCTCGGTGGGAATGTGTAATGAGCTGATGGTGAATATATGCATTATCGAAATCAAAAAACACGTAAGTATGTATTTATGCACAAAGAGTTTGATTTTTACATAAAGTTCCCGATTTATTACAAGTAAACATCCATTACATAGATTTGAGCTAAAGTGGATCTATAATGGCGTTAATAATTGTATTTATCAACTCAATGAGCATATTGCGAGAATTCGCCGCAGGAATCATTCTGTAAAATAAATAAGATAATCTTTCAACTCCGCTTTGATTTCTGAATTAATATTGTCGGATAATTTAATTACGAGTATTAATATTTCGTTGGTATTAAATCAACAAGTATTTAAATTACGAACACAGAATAGGCAAACACGTGTACTTTATTTTTACCTTTCTTACTTTCAATTATTGAGTTAATACAGTTATAGTTCTTCTTTCATGTAACCGAGATGTAAAATGTATTTTTTTCTCTTCAAGGAGGTAAACAAGCTTGGTGACTTGAGGGACTAAAATAAATCATAGTTGGAGATAACAAAAGTGATAGCTGAATATCGCAAATCGCGTGTTGATTTCCCGCAGAGGGATGTGTATGGACCACGGTCATTGCCGATATTCCAAAGAAACATAGGGCAGCATACAAATGCGATTATGTGAGTATTCTTGATTATTTATTCATTATTTCTTTGAATAAGGTAAACACATGAATAAAGTTAATATTTTATCCATTTCAGCATAGGATCGCTTTGGGACAGTACGTTATTATTTAAAAATCTTATTTAAAAACTTAGTTTATTTATAAGGATTATCACTGAATTACTAATAAACGGATATTTTTGTACATAAATCTGTATTAACGAAAATTAAGTAATTTAGCTACAGCACTTGCCATCTTGTCATATTTCATCGATATGCATTTGGAAATGAAACTGTTTAGAATTTGCTGAAGGATATTTGGCGCCTATCACGGTTAGTGTAGAACAAGGTATAGATATCATAGGTTGTAGGTATTCTAGAACTTCAGAAACAATAAAGCTTACGTGTAATTACCGATTTGGCACAGGCCCAAAGAGATTTAAAATTAGAATTCAGACATGATCAACAATACATCTTCATTCATTTCATTGACATCCAAGTAGCTAATAATAAAATCAATTCTAAACCACTTTACATTAAAACGTATAATAGCCATGACGGCACGCTTGATATTATTATTTAGCTTATAATAAACTGCTAAATGAGACAAAAATAAAACAATAATATTACAGAGACCAAAAAAATATCTACTAAGGATATATCTTCCACAGGCAGTACCCACGTAATCAAATAATATTCAGATGAACGCGAATATGTGAAAATATTATAGAATTTTGTCAAGGATAGCGCCTGAAGCGTATTTCATAGGGTTGTAACTTACTGTTGTTTATATCAAATTAAAATGCTTAGTATTGTTTTATGGTTAACAAATAAATACTTGCGAAAGTATTTTTATTTACACATTTGGAGATATTGGCGAACAAGAGAAACATTTTACAGCCTGAAACGTATTACAATTTATATCACAAATACATTTTTTGTTTAAAAACAATATAAAGACTGTATTGATTGATTAACTGCGTGATATAAATTTACGTCAAATGATAATGGTCGTCCTATCAGTAACAAAACATGATATCGTGAAAAATCAAGGTAAATTCTAGTTTTTTAATAAGTATCTTAACATAAAAGTTTCTTCGGTAATCATTTTTGTGAACCCTGGCAGACATAAAAGGATTCGAAATGGACTTCTTTCTGTACACGGATGTCATAGTCTACATAGCACAAGTGCCAAGGTACGAAACGGCTTTAGTGGCAAGAATATATAATACGAATGAATATACACGTTACGAATGTGACAAAATTTTACGTATGAAAGGTTATTTTTTATTACGTAATAGTATAGCTTTGGAAATAAACCTAATTTAGAATTATATTGTTAGATCTGACATAATGTCACCGGTGCGTATCAGATACATTAATTTAACGTGCTTATAATTGAGAACGAGAATGGAATTGCATAAATGTTTATTTTAGATAACATATCATATTATTAATACAAAAAAGTTACTAAATACTTTTGATTCCGGTCAAATGGTTAAAAAGTATAAACGTTAGGCTGTGATAGACTCCCAAATGCGACTTGAGTATGGATGGGCTTGCGAGAATACCCGAACGTGAAGACTTCTAGATTCTAAAAAAAAAACTAGCTTAATCAAAATCGAAACACATGAGGAAGAAGTACGATAAAAGTTAGGAAACTTCAAAATATATTTATAACTTTGAAAATAAAACATTGTTTTGAAATCATTTTCCTCGAATTCAGGAAAACATTGCAAAACCTTGTCTTATTAGGATTTGGGACACCGTGCCTTTGCTCTAGGTATATAATTCATATGGTTTAATAAGGTCATCCTATTACATGAGAAATTCCAAGCTTTGCAATGAAGATTTGTGAAATATCAATATTGTGTTTTATCGAATTATATTAACGCTTATTACAAGTATCAAGGCGGAAGCTTAGTGAGCCGCGACACGTTGTTTCTATAGCACCTGTACCTAAATAAACCTTGAAGATTCGAATCTTCTGCTGCAAGTCCAAGGAAATTGTTTAAACCAATTATACAGTGATCTACACTGAGTAAAGGATTTATGCCACGTATCCATCTCAAGGAAATCTAATTTCTGTGGAGAGGGTATTATTTGCGCTTTAAAGTCAGGTCTGAGCAGTGACAGTAAACAAATATATTGACTGAAACCTGTTTAAGCAGCGCCGGTATTATTTTATATTTGCATTGATCATTGTGGTAACGATTCGTCAAACAGCGACTTTCGCATGATTTCACGGATAATGTGAGAAAACGAGAAAATGATTTATAACTGTATTGATTGACGATACCAAAAACTACATGCAACCCTAGGAAGACTCGGGTATTTTTAGAAGACTTCAGAAAAGGTGAGGTACTCATATGAACTGATTTTGATGATTATTTTTTGTTAGAAAAAGGATACTTCAGAGGTCAGGGTCTTATGATGGCAGATCAGAGAAATACAAAGAAACATTTCGAATGTTTATTGACAAATATCATCGTCGTATATAAACAGATTTTATTGATCCATCATGTATGCATATGCCCTGGTATTACAACTGGTTATGTAACTATGTTTATGTTTTGAAAATGTAAATTATGTTGTAACGCTGTTTTGTGCACCGATAAATAAATAAAAAATAGATCCTTATTATTTTGGAAAGAAGATATTTCAAGGTGGCGTACTCTTCATGAACCAAGTGCGGAAACCAACCCCATAACATAGAACATAAGTTGGTCCCATGATAAGTGTCAAACAAACTCTTGAGCTTTATAAATTTCATAATATAGGTAAATATAAATAATAATTATTATATACTTTTCGTTAGTTGTTAGAAGATAGATAATATCTATACAAAGTTATTGCTTTACTTGGCACCGACTTTAAATTCATGTTTTTTTTACCATTTCCATATTTCTAAATATTTTCCCAAGAAGACAAGGCAAAATGGACCACAAAAATACTAACGTTAGTCGGCTTTGCCAGCTCCTTGACGTTTCCATAATGATGATTCACTAGATTTCAGTAATTACAGCTATAGGAGATAAGGGTGAAGAGCATTGTAATGATTTATTAATAACATACGTGTTGTATTTGATACTTGAAAATGGGAACGGCGGGGCATTGATGGCTTTTTGTGCAATGTACAAGTTATATTGGCACGTAGCTATTCACCAATATAACACAAGGAAATTATGACAAGCTGCAAGGTACTTTTTTTATAATCAACTCAAACTTCATTCAGTTTTATTCAAATACTTACATACTCATACGAGGAGAAATATTCTTTATGAAAATGAGGACCCTACACCCATCCGGGTGGAAATAAGGAAAGATATTGTAAAGGGCAATCGGTAGCGTTTATTGAAAATATTCTGCGTATTCTGTACGTTATTACTTACGAATTCAGGTGATATAACACCCCCGATGGCGTATTTTTGCACTACTAGTGTAAGAAAACTAATTTCGTGTGTGTGGTATCAAAAATGCCTTCAGCAAGCAAATGCTTCGCCTACGTTTGTGAGAAAAAGTATTTTTATACAGAAATTCACATTTACTATCTTACTATCTGCACACACTTACTATCTGCGATGATATTTTTAGGTCTTAGAATATAAAAAACTTACTTCTTGGTTATAAATTCAAGGAAATTTAGGGCCAAGAAGTAATTTGTAGTTCTTTATTTATCAGGTATAGGTCTACTAATATAGCAATAATGATACAGATTTATACAGAAATTCACATTTGCAGTCATGGTTTGACTTCCGAGCCCTATCAGTTATTCAGCAGATCATGTTCGTGGAAGTTCAGCAACAGTAGTTGTTTTTATTTATCTATTCGTACATTACATTAATATGTAATCCTTTAAAATTACATTAATATGCCCTAAACAAGTTTAGCAGGTTAAACTTGTTTAGGGCTTTTCCTTGAATGGATTGTAAATACAATCACCTTTCAAATGTTCAATTTTGAGTAGGTTTCAGACCTTGAAATCAGTTTTAATTTAATGTAGTTCTTGAAGCTTCATAAAATGTTGATTGTTTCAAACCGATTATTATATTTCTTTAATATTCAATTTCTATTGTAGCTAAATATTTATCACAATTTTGCAGACGTTAGCCACCACAATGGTATAATAATGCTGGAAAATTGCCAGTTTTGTTCCGAGTTCGACGGAAGACACTTTGTTTAGACATTTACTATTAAATTTTTCAAATTCTTGTTACTATTATCATCGAATCTATGCATCACTATTTTAACTGAAAGTCTCTACCCCTTAGGTCCTATGAAATACAAAATGATATGCATATAAGAGAGCTTATTTACATTAGCAGCTCACTCTGCCTAAAGCGTTAACGACCGCTTCAACCACGTATGCCGCGTTTGTATTAACGCATCGAACGTTGATGAGAGGCGAGTCGCACGCACTTTTCAAATAAAACCGTCTCGTTAGCGAATCCCGACAGCGGTCATTTTCAATAGCGCGTATTAGTATAAGTGGGTTCTGTCGGTCGGCGATTGGCCGATTGTGTTAGGCCCGTGTCGATTACATCGCGAATACCGGTTTGCACGAATTGAGTTATTGTCGCATCTGAGGCTGGACGGATGGAATACCGGGCGCAGGTGTCCTCGTTTCCCGTTCGGATTTAACGCTAACGACATGAATAGTTGCGTTGTATTCACTACTAGAGCTTGTGGTCTGTGTGTAAATATTAAGATCTTGCGGTATTTGAATTTAGAAACCATATTAAACAGCATTTCAAACTACAATCGATTTTTTCTACAATAATAGTAAATACAATTTGTGTAACATAATTCTAAATAAATATTAATAAAATGGATGTGAATGTGAGTATTGTGCATGTATAATAGTGTACTTGTCTGAAATTTGTGTCGCTCCCCATCTGATGCAAGGTTACCATGCTTAAATTAAAAATAAAATATTAATTATTATTAATTTACGTCACTAGTTATTAAACTTATTATCAGGTAAACTGTCAGGATGATTGTATTTAGTTTTATATAAACAAGAAGTATTGAGTAAAGGTTAGTTCAAATTTGCATAATCGAGAATTAATATCATTAAATTATATTGCCTGCATAATCATATATGTAGTACAGGTAAGGAAACGCTTACCCTAACAGTGATTTCAAAGTTAATTCAAATTCAGCACCGAGAAAACTTGATATCTGGCAATGTAGTGTGAGTTTTCTTGATATATCACGGGTTCCGTTTATAAAGTTCTGACGGCAACAAGTACACGATATTTAGCGTGTCGAAAGTTTATTTCAGCTTATGTTGAGCTCTGCAAAACTTTAAGAGACATACTCGAACTATGGTGATAATAATGACTGCTTATATTCAACGTTATTAGTTCTATGATAATGAGGACCCGATTATGTGAATATTCAACATCATTAATTCTAGTAAAAATGGAAATCAAATGCAAAAGGAGCTAAAGACACATAATTAGTCGAGTTTTTTTCTTATAGGTATTTAGTCAAATAGATGGTTATACAAATAGAAAGGAATTTCAAAGCATGTATTTTTATGTTTCCTTTTTCAGAACTTACTATCTGCGATGATATTTTTAGGTCTCAGAATACAAAAAAAACACTTACTGCTTGGTCATAAATTCAAGGAAATTTGGGGCCAAGAAGTAATTTGAAGTTCTTTATTTACCAGGTAGACCTATGCAATAATTGTGATTTTTATGATAACCTATTTGCAACTTTATTCTGTTAAAGCCAACTACTGTGAAATATTAAACATACTAATTATTGCCATGCGTGTGAAGATGAATTGTTAATATCAGAATTCTCATAAATGTGAGCATAATTAACATTTAATTTAAAAAAAAACATCCACTACGAAGCAAAGCACTTTTTAAAAGAATATACCAAAATAAAATATACGGAGCCTCATTTAGTACCCTCTCAAATCATGATTTCATAAAACTGGTCTGTAAATATTAAATTTTTAAATTATACAGTTAATTAAGCTGTTAGTCCCCGAAACTCTTGTCACGGCACAGCCTTACTTACTCGCAAATTTGAATCCCTGCTTACATATAAAACCTGCTTACGCCTTGGAATATTTCAAGATGAATATATTTTTTATGTTCAGATTAACTGTGTCCATGCCCGTAGAATATAAATATCAAATAAGTAAGCACCGATATTGATCATTTTCTTCCAATGTTAAATTCTTAATCTCCTTTATGGCATCTGACTGAAATTTTTACCCGACTGCCGAAGAAGGGTTATGTTTTCAAGCGTATGTCTGCAATACCATGAAAATTTTATAATGTTTGCACGATATGTAAGACCTTGTTTTTTTATTTTCAGTGGGTATTTTTAGCAGTCGGGGTTTTTATTTATTTTGAATTATATCTTTTTTATTTTACCACCACATATAAGCCGAAATAACAGCTTATTGTATCATCTTCAACATGGAATTTTCAATTTATAACAGTAAGCAAATAGACCAGTAACGACCCAACCAAAATGAAAAAAAAAGATAAATACTACAACTTATTTTCTGTACTTAAAAATTTAATTCACGAACAAAGATGGAAAATCTATCGAAACTTAAAATTGCATAGTACACCATATGTATTTTATTTTCTTCGTTTTGTCCTATGTATTATATTTTTCCTTTGGTATTGATAATGATCGTAATAAATCTTAAGTTGTTTTTCCTATAACGAGAGCGAAGTTATTCGACGCTAATAAATTTCACAGCAATGAGGCCCAAAACACGGAAGGACGTAAAATGTTGCCGACAATGAGCTTAATGACTAAATGCCACCACGGGATGACGTCAACGACCCGGAGAAAACATTAATGAGTATAAATTATATGATTACAATTAACAAGGCTTTCCTGTTGACCTGGTCTGGGTGATATCTGACTAACAATTTATGTTATTTGAGAAGTCAACAAAAACGACAAAGATTATTTTAGCCAGTTTTTTGTTAGTATTAACAAAATGAAGTGAAATACACAATGTTTAACGGGCAAGCTGGGTGAATGTTTGTGGATATAACAAACCCAGCAAATCATTAAACGGTAGAAGAGAGCAAAAATAAACAACTCAGAAACCTGATTTCCTTTCTAACAATTAGCTGTCTGCAATAACAAATGACATAACGTTATAATAAGGAAAACAAATACTAAATGACAAAAAAATAAAAAATTGATGTTAAAAATTGTTGTATAAAATGAAAACGTGATTTATTTAAATTTAAACACAATGGTCCCAGGAATTCTCTGTTTCTGTCATCCTATTTCACGTTCCACTGCAGGCCGTAGGGTTTCCATTTATTACTTGAAGAGCGAAATAATCTTTCACCAACTCCTTCAATTGTTTCTAATATTATTATAAGTTTCGATACGAGTAGGAGATCCGATAAACAAAGAACAACAATGGTGGTTTAACTTTTATATTGCCTATTAGGAAAATCTTGTATAAGAAGCTATTAAACGAATATATTTGGTTTCCTTATCATGTATGAAGGCATCTACATTTTATGCATTGTATATGCTTATATAAGACTAATTTAAGTACTCCAGTTACGAATATTAACCTTTGCCATTAGTAAATAGGTCAAATTAAGCATAAAACATTTTTGTTCTTACTAGACTTCTTAAGTTTAGTTACTCTTAATTCAAATAACATAATTATATAAAATAATATCGTCAGTGAAGACTGGAAATTTAACGCCACTTGTGGTGTAGCGGTAGCGATGTGCTCTTCTACGCTATTTTGGGGTGAAGTACAAACATTTGTGTTCGTGAACATATATGTTTGTATTTTTCTGTGTGTTTCTTGTTATAACTTTTATAAAAAAAATACGTTATCCGTTTCCTAGAACCTAAGTATACTATCTCTTTGTTGAAATTGGCACTATAAGGAGCAGTGTGAATGAAAAGAAATACTTTTTAATGTTAGTCTTTATATTATATTTTGACCAAAATATATTAAATTGTGCTGATTTGGACTATGATGCAAGTAACGATGCATAAAATGAATACCACAAATAAGTAGTTGAACTATAACGTGTAACATTTTTAAATTTTTTCACTATCCGCTTACAGCAAATAAAACAGGCAACACAGTTTAAGTAGGCATCGGTGCCTAATGTGTTCCAAAAAGCTGGTTTGAACTGCCTTCCCATAATAGAAGTTATATTGAATACTGACCCAAGCTAACAAACCCATTTTAGAACAACTTAGGACCTCCATCCTCCACTTTATTGTAAATTGTAAAAGTAGATGGAACACAGCTTCAATACAGCTTCAGACCAAACGGCCGAGTCTAGGAGTAGTTATACTTGTATAGCCGCTCGATCATAGCACGGGTGTAAACTCACTAGACACAACAAACGGATCTTTTGTTTACGCACGGTTATCGATCAAGCGGATCCTACAATATTTTTCACAAGGAACACTTGCACAACATAATATTTTCACTCTTAAATAACTTACTGTAATATCATGTAAGAGGTTTTTAATTCTCATATAGGAAAGATTACAAAGCACAAAAAGTATATAATATAAAATAACGACGAGTTGCTTGAACAGGATCGAAATTGTAATGGAACATAATATTTTATTCAAATAGACTTTTCACTGACGTATTGTCAATTACAAGTATTAAAAGGTAATATATGATATGGTAAAGGCCTTTGAGGAAATCTTTGATAAAAAAAATGTAATTTTTTGCCGAAATAGTGGCAGCAGACCATGCGAATTATCACTTGTTATTCGCGGATTCAATTATACACACAAGGAAACTACCACTCCACTTACATTATTTTATATGTAATATAACGTAACTAAACGCAACTAATCAGAAATATCCTGATGGATGATTATGACTATTCTGTTCGCACATAATATAACAATTATAGTGAGATTATGTAGGAACAGGACTACAATTTTCGTGTACATATATGGATAAACTTGGTAAATAATACAATATTCATCGTTTTACATTCAATTATATTACTCAGCTTTGTAGCAATTGAGTAATTTTTGCACGAACAGCGGATTGAAATTCACGATATTTACATCATGAATTCACAAGATTTCAAATTATTTTCCTCGACGATGTATTGACAAATCAAATGATTTGGCTGCGTTACTTGTTTTATTATTTCCAACATGTATTTTTTTATATAATTAAACGATATCCTTGGGGTTGTATTACACAAATACCTATAATAATTATTAAGGTCGCCAGAACAACAAATGCTTAAGGTTTTTCTTCGTAATTATGAATCATTCTCCAGCGAGATTATGCCATTTCCACGCCCGAGCTTCGTTGTTAATTCCCTATTAGACATTTTTATAGCTGCAAACGTTTAACCTGAGCCACGAGCTTACATTTCACTGATTTTATATTATAAAAACGACCCTACTGGTAGTTTCAAATTACTTACTCTTATTTATTTTTAATATATTACTGGCATTTTTTTATACATCATAGCAGATTTAAGTCCATTTAATTTGGAAATACTTTGTAAAAAAAGAATTTATATTATTCCTGCTGTAATTATTTCAAGTTAAAAACATTTGCTACTCCAACAAATCTTAAAATAGCGTAGATTTTTCCTGTATTGCACTTTTTTAACAACAGTAAGGACGTTCCTATAAACAAGGAATGAACAATATTTGTTGCTAGAAAACTACATTGACACTCAAGCACATTTAATACGTATTTAATACACCAGCTAATCTTTATACTTACTTGGAAAAATCATATTCATATAATATATTTCTCACGTTGGGTAACAACTTTAATGTTGTCACCATTTGATGATTTCATATTTGTAAAAAAGGAAATATCAAGGCAGAGTTACTTGCCCTGGTGAGTGTAAAGTCCTTTATTATTGTATTAACACCCCCTCCTTTAAGGATTTAGTTACTTTTATAATAGTTGTACTCGGAACATCCTAAATATATTATTTGTAGGGTTACCGTAAATAATATTTAAAATATTGCCATGTTTTATATTTTTACTCGTTTCTTCATCATCATTTGTTATTTTTATATTTTTGTTTCATTGGTGTGATGTGGACTGTTGCCTTTCGATTGTAATTTTCTAAATAATATGTTCGTTTAACTCTTACGGTGCAGGAAAACCTGCGCACGCCTGCGAAGGATTTAAAGGTTGTGCGGTTGGCCAATCCGCACTGGTCCTGGAACATACGTGATACGACTAAGGCCTATTCACCTTTTGTGGAGAGGCTCGTGCTCCTTTGTGGGGGCATTATAATAACGAGCTGATGAGGATGACTAGTCCACAATATTTATTTTTCTTTATTTGAGTAATACTTTTAAGATAGTGGTTATTCCCACCATCTATGACCACATAAACGTACTTATATTTTTGTGCTATCAACCAACAAAATAAATCAGTCACTCATGTTTATAAATAGTAACATTTCTCTTTCTCTCTCTCTTCAACCTATCGCAATCCACTGCTAGACATAGATTAGGTTAGGTAATATTATTTATTATTAAAAATGCAGCGTATTAAGCACACAACAGCTATCAGAAACACGAAGCCAAAGGCTTCTCATCTATCAATGAGTTTACTGAGTGCATACTCGTATTTACGAGTACTAGTACACAAAATCATTTGGCTAGGATTTGCCAAAGCCCCCTGCAAATCGAATGCGGAATGAACCATAAAAGCGGTCGTAAACGATCTACATTCTGTAGTTTGGAACTCATGTTACAAGCTAAAAAACAAATGAGAAAGATACTTGTGCTCCACTGCCATCTTTATAGTTAGGATATTTAATAACATTAGATTAGATATCGGACAACCGTTCCTAGTGGAGCAAATTTGGAGAGGCGTATGCCCAACGGTGGGCTAACTCACGCTGAAGAAGAAGAAGAAGATTAGATATCCATGAAATATCATACTTAATCGAGAGGATTTCTTGGTTAAACGTTACATTGAATTGAATCTGTGAGTAATAACAGTACAATTTTTGATATAATATATACTTGAATTTGTGATCAAACTATTGACGACTGTAATCCTATACGAAACCAAATTATTAACCGCCGTCTTTATTAGTAGTAACTCTATCTCTCCTAATAGAAGTTGTAATGTTAATATTATATAATAGAAGTTTAAATAAATAATTATAAAGCCGCTTTGTTTAACAATGAACATCTTACCTAAATGAAAGTTTACAAAAACCTAATTGTAACTATTCAACAAACCCGAATAATCCACTTACACCATTGTGATACTTTTGCAAACTTTAAACAATTTACTTCAAAGAGTTGGCGAATTTAATTAGCGGCTAAATTCACCTGGACCCCGAGTAACGGGTTAACAATAAACTTTGTGTGTCATTGTTATCTACCTAAATATGTACTGTTTGTGAGAACCCAGAAGATTTTTAGTGGGTCCACCATATCCAGGGTCAAAGAGTGTCAGCTTCACCGCATGGCGCGCTGACCGTCAATACATACACTAATTAACACCACACCTCGTGAACCAAATTCACTTATCACTTTGCATTTCTCCAAGATCCGTGGTGTAATGTACTTAAAAAAGGGTGTAGATGCGACGCGGCCGACGCGCGTGACGCCTAGCGCGAACTGCCGGAGCCCGCCCCTATCCCCCGCCTAGGCGCTACAAACCGGGAACAAGAACGCACTCCTACCCATTAATCACTTATGATGTCCGTATACAGACTTATTTCAAAGTGCAAGTTGTTACAAATAACAATCTGCTTTGAGAGCCCGATTGATGGTGATAAATAATTTGATTTATTTACAGTCTAGTTCACCTCTTAGTCTTCACAGATTAATATAAATCGAATCTTTACTGGGTTTTGTTCAGAAGTAACGAAGAAACTTTCGAGTAAATTAAGTAATACCTCAATAGTATTTACAACCACAATTGCAACCGTTTGTACCGCAGCTGCTATTGAAATGCCTATACCGACTGAGCGAAAAACTATAAAGCTCCAAAAATGAACGTATACATTTCGTTATAGCCGGCTTAGTAATATCGAATTGAATATAAGTTGGGTATGTCCGTTGAAGTTAAAATTTTAAACAATGATAATGTGATACCAGGTTTCCAAGGCTTTTACTGATCAAGCTTTAGCGCGCAAATGAATTTCGCTTTTGTCTTTTCGAGGTTATATCATAAATTTAAATTTCTTTGTAGGGTTATATTTAACTTAAATACCAGTCTGGGAAGTAAAGATGAGACTCATCATGGCCATAAAATTAAATGAGAGATTTAAGTATTTTGATTGAATTAAAAATGACCTGTTGTAAGTAAAATCATGGGATTTATAAATAGAAGACTAATCTTATCTTTCTTTCAAGCCTTTCATTAAACACGGGATGGCCTCAAAGCTCTGTTATAAGGGCTTAGAAATATACATGAACAGAACAAAATTATGGAGCCATGAAAAGGAATCATTTTATTCCATTGTATGGAATATGTATAGCTTAGACGTCAAATTGTCGACCCGATATCTGGCGCAAATTGGGGGAGACCTATGTCCAGCAGTAGACTGCGATAGGGTGAAGAGAGAGAGACGTCAAATTTGATTTAAAATATATTTCCAATAACTTATTAAAATCCATATTTCTGTCATTGCTTTTATTTTATAACGGTAAAAAAGAGCTTTGCTATAGAAGATAAATTAAAGTGTAAAAGATGAAATCATTCTGGAAAAGATGGATATTTGCTACTTTGGTGTTGCATGTTCATGGGCGGCAGTATTCACTTTCCATCAGGTGATCTATCTGCTCATTTGCCCCCTTAACTATGAAACCTCCTGACTGAAAGTCTGACTGTCCTGTTTACTTTGTAACATAAAAATACTATTTTTTTTCTTTTGTTCAGTCATACAATAATAAATAAAAAAAAATATAAATATGTTGTTTGAAAATAATTTATAGGAATTTATGTATGTAGATAGCTTCGAACAGGTTGGCGTGGAAATCATTGAGGGAGGCTTATGTTCAGCAGTGGACATTATGTGGCTGAAATGATGATGATGAAACATCTATCTCATAAACAAGAGGGTATTTATGAAGTTACATCTCCGTTGAGGTTTCTGCCTACAACTTTTCGGACTTCAGAGGCTTTGGCCAAGCACAAACGTTCACTGAACTACTTCAGCTGGTAACAATATAAACAACTCTTAAGCCAGTACTCTCATATAAGACTCAAGCGTTGATCTTTACTAAATAGAGTTAGAAAGAGATAGCGGTATATACGATAAATAGCGGCCTTTCTAACTCTTTTTGTTATCTCTCTCTGTCTCTCTCTTCAACCTATCGTAGTCCACCTCTGGATATAGTTCCGTCCCATTTGCGCCAGATATACTGTTCCTCCGCCTTTTTCATCCAGCCTTCACCAGCGACCCCTCGCAAATCGTCAGACCATCGGGCTGGAGGGCGTCCTACGCTACGCTACGACGCAGTCTCCACTCCAGAACTTTCATGCTCCAAAGGCCATCGGTTCTGCGACATTGTTCAAAGACTTTTGACTTTCAGTATTCCCATGTTGATTGGGTTCAAAAATAATTCGAATATCTAAATATGAAACTAATACAGGTATTTAATAAGTGTCAATTGATCATCTAACATCGCAACGTCATAATGTTATAAACATGGGATGTGTTTATATAGCAATAATAGTTATTAACATAACACGTTTGAATAGGCAGGTTCAATGACTGAACCAATATCATGTAATGGCTCATCTGAAATCTAAACAGTTTAATGGAGGCGCCTGCAAATAATCAATTAGGTAGGAATTTATGTACCGGAGCTACAGCTATCACTAATTAATTTGCACCTTTCCGCCCGAACCGAAGTCCGCTATTTAAGTCTGCCTGTCGCTCGATTAACCCTTTAAACACACTGGGAATGTGAGTCTTAAACGCTTTGGGATTAATTTGTACCACTCCAAAATAAATAAAAAAAACTTTATTGTGTTCATGTAGGAGCCTAGAAATAAAACCTCATACGAAGGCTTAGTTACGGTTTACTATCTTCTGACTAATGAAATATATTAAGAAACAATTGAGTCTTCCTAGCAGCAATGCTGTTCGGTAAGCCATCTGCCCAGCACTCAAATCTGATAGAGTTGTTAGTACCGGCCACAATACTATGTAGCAATCGCTAGAAATGACAGTCTGGTTCAAAGATAAATTGTAATAACGTTTTGTTTTGTTATAAACTGATCGGGAATGTCAGTTCGTTCCCCTGGTGGTAAGTAATACGCCTGACCATGACAGGACATATTGAAGAAAATAATAACTGAAAATGTAATTATTCTCCGCCAATACCGTCATTTACAGCACCAGAGAGACGGTTGTTACGTCTCATATACCCGGTAATTTCACTAGAAACTAAACAGTGTCCTTATCCCGAAATACAAAACAAAACCTTTTCACGGGACGATATATAGCCATTCGGTGGTATCTACCTAGGCCACTCATATCGATTTTACCATCTAGTGTATCATTCTGTTTCCAAGATTAAGGTTTTCCAACTGTTATATCTCACCGCAATGGTGAATATCACAAATAACGAGACTTCATTTTCACTTTATGCTCAGACCACGAAACTACCGAAGCTGCTGTGCTCTATATTGACAACAATTTAACTAAAATTAAAAAACAATTTACATGTCTCGAGTCCCTTCGTGCTTTGAATGTCACGTTAAGCCGTTTGGTCTCGGCTACATCTTTGGATAATAAGTCCTTAACACCCACCAATCTGCATTGTGTCCCTCCATAGCCATGCTGTGTATAAATTAAGGCATGTACCTAGCAGTGGGGAACGATATAGGCTGGTTGATGATAAGCCTATATAGAAAAAAATATGCCAATCAAGGTCCACGATTATTGATCTAAAAAACCGTGTGTTATCACTGTTGGGTCTTTAAACGATATCGGTTTGATCCAAACCTCGACGGCGAATTTGCAAAGGAACTTAATTTGTTTGAAGATGTTCAGTAATCGTCAGTACTAAAGCAAACAATAGACCCTTTATAAGATAGGACAACAGTCTGTAAACTGTAAATGTCTTTATTTCAAAAGATATTGAAGAAGGTATGTTGAGTAATAGTAAAAAGTCTATACCATATCATGTCCATATAAATTCTCATAAACTGTATCTACAAAGACACGACTTAAAAATTCTTATCCTTTTTTTTCGAATTTCATATGATGATACTGAGAACAAATGTTTGACTTCTCATACAAAGAATATCTCCTATTCAATAACGAAGGTTAAAATGTTAGCAATCCAATCTCAACACACGATATTTCTACATAGTTATAAAACTTTAGGTGATTACACAATTAATATATCTCCCTTCTAAACTGAAAACGTTTTAAAACGTTACATTCCTGTTCGGAATTCATTAATTTACTTGTTTGAAATCGTTTACCGCACCTGTTAGGAAAGGGTTAAGTATCGGCCCATTTAATGTATAGTGATGGAATCTGATAAGATTGCTATTAATCACGGACTGAATTCTACCGAGAGTATCCATTAAAAGGGGTTGGTACTCGAGCACGTATAGCGGTAAAGTAAAGGGAACACTAATACAACACTATAAGCACTACAAATTTTAAACTTTGAAAGCACATGTATGTATTCTGTGAACCGCTATAAAGTTTTCACAAGAAATATGTAGGTCGTGAAAAATAACATTGAGGTGTCTAATATATATGTATATGTATATATATATAGTATATATATATATATATATATATATCCCCCCTCCTCTAACTTCTAAAATATGGGATTGATAAAAATAAATTAAATATATGATGTACATTACCACGGAATATATCAATGAAATTTAGTTGGAACGATATGTAGTTTGTAGGTTTTTTATGCATCATAAACGGTGAACCACTATTTTTCCATAATATAGCTATTGTAGGTGCCTATGTAAAAAATATTATAATATGCTGCTTGCTGTTGCGGAACACTAGACGGGCAAGTCCGACTCGCACTTGGCAATTTTTGTTTAAGTACTGTAGAAAAGCAGAATGGACCTGCTGGACCTGATCGATCCCATGGTTTCACAGAAAATATCATGTTTTACCGAACAATGGATAGGTCAACGGAGACCCAAAAACGAGCTTATCACGCGCAACATTTTTTTTCCACTGCCATTTTAAAGATTGCCAACATTACATGAAAAAAAAATATATTTCAAAACAATAGAAATATATACTCGTGCTTTTCCATATGAACAATGTGACTGGTCATAAGTGAGTGCATAAGAACGTAGCGTAAAACTTTGCATAGTACAAATTAATGACAATGCGAGAGTAAAAGTTGAAATTGAATCTGATAGGTACACAAGTAGGTACTTAATAATATTCAAGAATCACGCAATAATCATACACATTAATTTGAATTTTAAAGCTATTAAGTATATGAATTGATATTTTTCTGTACGGTTCTTGTATACTTACTCTTGTTATAGGTAACATCTCAAAACGTTTTACTACCGGGGTGCCAATCCAATACTATGAAGCTAATGAAAATTTAATTTGAATTCCAATTTATCAAGCACGATATTAAAATTACTTCGAGAAATAGGCAGAATTTATTAAATCAAAAATATATAGATTAACTGTAAAATAAATATGATTAATTAAAATATTTTTATTGCAAAGCTTGAATAACCATATAATATGGCGTTTTACTGAACTATTGTTGGTAGAAATTAAAAATATATATTATTAGTTATGTTATGTGGGCAGAAAAAAAACCTGGAAAACCAAAGATTTTGAAAACCTATTACCCACGTGTCTGGAAACTCCATCACTTGGGAAATGTTTTAAGGCCCTCAATATCAGTTTATTTCGCAGGCTTCGTTGCCGGTTGGATTAATTAAGGATTAGAACTTTTGTTACAGTGCGCTTGGTGTTTAAGAAAAACCTAATTCCATTTCGGTTTTGTTCCATCGGAGTTGACAATTTTCCATAGCTGAAATCCAACAGTGTCCCAATAATATTGATAATAAACAGAATTGAAATTCGTTTTTTTATGATTAAATTGTCCAGTAATTCTGTAGAAACCATAAAAGGCTACCTGATTTTCGTGACAAAGAGTATTTCGACACAAAACTCAGAAATGTAAAGCATACTTCTCATCTACTTCTGCATAGCGCCAACCACCGAACTGGGTTTTGGCGATTTGCCAAATCCCAATGGTTTGGTACTAGGTAGTCTTCAATAAATTAATATACTAGTACGAATATAACAAAAGAATGAAAACGAATATTTATGTCAACCAAAAATATATGAAACATAATATTTTAATGTAATAAATGATCTTCGACTTTGATTGTCAAATATTATTTGCAAAATCGAATAAGGTAACTTGTAACGATAAACCTGAATGTCACATCATATTTTTGACACTTTATTATAACTAAACACTTAAAAAAAAAACATTTGAGTATGTTTACTGCTAGGGCAAGAACCGGTCATATCGAAACGGTCAAACGCTCACGTAGTTCGGATTTCGTTAATTTAAAAAATAAAACCCGCCAAGGATGTCGCCAAAGCCTGTCTGCATACAAAACGATTAATTAACAAGATCAACAAAATTTCGTAAACGCAGAGACTACAAACAAGCCCGCCGAGTACAAACACAAAGAAAACAACGTACAGTCCGAAACGAAATATTCGTTTTAATTAATTGTGGTTTTTGTTATCATTATGGTAGCTGAAACCAGATTAGTAGTTTCAATTCATTATGTTCAGAAAAACAAAAATATTATTAAGTAAAATTCCATTTAAGTAAGATTAAGCCAGTTTAGCTATGATATTTTGATAGCTGTGTTTTGGCACTAAGATTTTCAGCCTAACAGTCTAATGTCTATTTAGATATTAATTCACAAATCAACTTTCTTTACCATATTCGCAAAAAAGATTTCGCAATTTTATCTTCACAGTAAAGGAACCCTCTTGCAATTAACTGCACAGTTTGTTACAGAAGATTGCTTTCAACCGTTCTAAGTCTGACAAACAAGAGAAACGAATTCAGCTAATCGAATAAACAGTGCAATTAAGAATCATTGGAGAAAGTTACGAAGTAGGGTGTTAAGTTAATATGGAAAGTTTGCGAGGAAAATTGTGCACGTACAGGGCAACAAATAAATCTACGAGAACTTTATAAGTTTCACACTGCATTGTCCTAGCATTTCACTCCTAAAAAGGTAATAATTCAAACTAACTTTATTCCTAACTTCTTTTATTGCGTCCAATGTCTAACTGATAAGGCCAAAGATGAAAGTTTGGATTTTTTGAGTCCTTTATTTTTGTATTAATACAGTTATATAAGTCTTATATGAAAAGGGTTTTGGGGTTATAAATATATAATCAATATTTTATCTACAACAAGTGTCCTATGTGGATTAGGAAGGGTGACCCGCTACTATACTATAATATGTATAAGAACTTATATAAACTTAAATAGCCGGTTGGTCCTCGGCCTCAGTATATGACAAATAAATACGTAACCAATTTTGCCTCAAGCAGACAATATCGAAGTAAATATTATCGAAAACTTATATAACGCCATATGGCCTAAGCAGTTAGCTAATGACATGAATAGGAAAACAAATTTCAACTGTTTTTTGGAATAACACATACGTTCAAATCATTCCTAGGAATAAACTAGACCGAACTAAAGTTCTCGTAACCAGTGTAGCAGTGGTTTTCTCATCCCGTAAAAACATAATATATGGAAGTTACAATATTGCTTTTTTCGCATCATGAAGACACTAAAATCTTCGCAGTTTTTTAATTAGTTTTTATCCTCCCTTTTTACATAAATACGAGATATTTACTTGGTTTTCCCCTGTTTACATAAATCTGTTTATTGTGCCTTTTCCAAATTAAAGTGCTTCTATTTAATTTTGGGAAGCATTAAAATATATAGTACAATATATTTCTTAGAAAAAACTTAAAAAGTGCTTCATTTAATTTTGGGGAACATTACAATATAAGTACTATTACCTTAGAAAAAACTTAAGGGACAAAAAAGAAGCATAAAAGAAAACACAAAAAACCAAATATATATATATATATATACGTTTTAGTTCTACGCCAATCCTCTCTTGTAAAGTTGATACATTTTTTCATCTAGCATTACAGTGCCATTACTTTTTGTTAAGTTCATTATAAGGACAAAAAGTTGGCGGGAGCAAAAGCATTCCTCGCCTCATCGCGTCCACGATGTCTGCACAATCACTGTCTACAGTATAATAAGACATACAATATAATATGCAGAAACACTTAGTTTCCCGAGCAGTGCCTTTATGAATCCACGTTAGACGTATATTGACAAAGGAGATATTTCGCTTTGTGAAGTACTTGTTCTTGCTCATGGTTAATCGGAATTATATTATCCCGCCTACGCTACAAAGAGATAAGCTCCAGTGCGATTTGCCTAACGGTGATGATGAAATGAAATCGTTTTGATAGTAAGTACCTAAACAAAACAACATTAAAATTTTGAATACACTTTGTGTAATAACACGCAGGCAAATATTTCAAGTGGAAGACGAAGGTAGAAATTTAATATGATTAATTTACTTATTGGCCTGGTGTAATTAGTTAATTATATTGCAATATATGAACAATGTTTTTGGATTTCCAATACAGTTCATTTGTTACTATTCATTTAGGTAAGTACCGCTAATGGGTTCACGGGATAAAGATTACCCTATTGGACATGAAACCAATTTTGGGTGTCTATTTACGTTATTGTCCCGGTTTTCGATATACAAAGCTGTTGTGTTAAACGGAATATATTTTACAATATTATGTATGCATAAACAATTGAAAAAGGCTTAAAATTATTAATTTCAAAGTGATTCGCTTTTTATTTATTGGTTGGCAAACGAGCAGATGGTTCACAGTTTGAAGCGCTGAGGTTTAAAAAAGGGTTTCTGCCAAAGGTTGCACTTAGCACTAAATTACACTTATGTCCTTGTCTATTAATCAGATACTTTATGCGTATGAGACACCTGCACATACCATTCAATGTCCGAGGGGCTATACAAGAAATGAATTACTACGAACCAAACTTCCTATGTATATCATACAGCAGTGTAGACTCAATTAAAATGTTGCAGTACTAACGCTAACATATGGACCGGCCAGCACCATAAGTGTCAAATAGTAAACATACATGAATTGCGCTGGACGCGCGAGCAGCTATCCACACTATCAATTTACCTCTTCCGCCCATACATTTGAACCCAAAGATGTTGAAAGCTCACGCACGAACCCGCTGCGCGCTTTGTAATAAACTAGCTTTTTTGTTTTCATTTCTTTGTCTGCTCAACAAATTTAATGGTACTTACTCGTAACGTAACCGATGGATTTATTAGTTTTCCAAAACGATTTTTCGGTTCACGCTATTACTGAATACCTTAAAATCTATTTGTCCTTTTTATCACCAGTTACTTGAAGTATGAAAGGCTAGTTTTAAAGTTTCAATGACCATTTTGTGGTGGCGTGCATCTTGGATTTTCAATTTGTACAGCATTCTTCAAGTCAAGCACTTTTACTTGAAAACAATATATATATAATTTGCAGTGACGGCCATGTAGGATTTGAAATTTGTCATAGTCTATAGTAGCCCTTTCGTTTGACATCCATATTGAGGGGTTTGTACAAAGTGTGTGTTGTGAGGGTTGGGACCAATTTTCATCAAACACAGCTACGATGCCACACATAGATACGTCGAAGTTATGACACCCCGTTGTATTCCGTCGGGTGTTACAAAATAAAAAAAAACTATTTAAGGAAAATATGTTTGAATAGTGATCGACAACACGCAAAATGGAGTTCACAATTTCACATTTTCAAATCCCGGTGCAATTCTGGAGTATGGCACTGTTTCCCTGAGTGCATACTCCAACCCCTGATAAAGGTCCTCAAAATTGGCTTTTCAAAGGGACACATTAAACAAAATCGTATTGCGAGCTCTGTCTTATTACAATTTAAAATATTTCATTACGTTTTCTTAGTAAGCTAAATAATTTTGAATATCCCATTACATTAGAAAATGCTTTCAATGCAAATGGCAAACGGTATTCATGGTCTGATTAAATTTGAAACAACGTTTACATTTTGCTAGCGATTATAATTTAACCTTAATATTTTTATATAATTAGGTAATCGAATAAGATGTGTTAAGATTAATGGAATATAAAAATATATAGGAACATCAAACAATAACATCAAGTTAGATTGTGAATAATAGTATATTTCCATGTATAGCTGCTGGGATTGCATAATATTATGGGCATGCTGATATTGCTTAAACTTGAATACATAATCATGTTTTAAATTATCATTGTTGTTTTAATGTATAATAATATAATGTTGAAGTGACAACTCTCAGCAAGTCAATCATTAGTCTACTTCTACTAGAGTGTTAGAAAATAGTAGCACAAAATATGACAGATCCCTTCCAGTCAATAAAAGTAAACAAAACAGCAAGTTTTTAAAAAAGGTTTCTTTCTATAGGCGCTTTATCCCATTGAACGCCGGGAATCCAGACACAATATAAATTCTATTGTGTCTGGCCCCTTAAGGCGTCATTGGCAGTCAAAGTGAGAATAACATAGATACTAATATTTTTTAACTCCGTCTGTTTGTTAGTATGTGCTGGGTATTACCCAGTACCAATATTTGTGGTTAGAATTTCAATGCCATATAATAAGGAGTAACATAATATTCTTGTTTTATTTTTAAGCAGACGAAGCGATTTTGCGTAACTCGACTTAAATTAAGAAAATATGTTGGCGTTAAATTTATAAAAATATGAGCATGCAGGTTGTGGTGTGACGATATGGTGCCGTCATGAGGCTCGGGACGGGATAATCCAAGCTTAATCATACATCAAAATTAGTCAACATCTTATTTGCACACGAGCGTATTATTCAAATCGGTTTCGCATTGAGTCCCCGATTTTGTACTTGTAACAACAAACAGAATGTCTGTACTAGATTATACAATAAATACGCGACTTTAATTATGTAGCTACCACGCATAATTAAAGTGGTAAAAAAATGAGTCCAATATGTACCTTTCGTGGAGGTGATGTGAATATTTAGTTTCTGAACTTAAGTCAATATCAAAACAGCCAACCCTTTATTTACTGGTTATGTAGAATTTGTTGAAATTAGGGTCGGTAGAGTTAAATTGTGTTGATTAAAAAGCTTGGCTCTACTTGAGATCTAATATCTTTTTCACAGGGCAAGCCTTATATGGTCATCATATCATGAAAAGTTTTGGTGGGATATTATTTTAGCGTTTGATCAAATGTATTTTAACTCTTTTGTTTTTGTTTGTAATGGTCTGGGTGTTTTCTATGTATAATAATTTCGTTTATAGCATAGTATTAAAAAAATGTATATACTACAGGCTTCACGGTTAACAAAAAACTTAAACCAGGGTCAGTGAACAGTAAAATCACAAGACAGCACAAGCAAGAACATAGTAGATTTACCTCTCACGTTACAAAGATCATTAAATCAATCAGTGATTGAAAATTCTAAACAACGACCAGACAGAGGTTTCCATTAGTGAATTAATCCTTTGTTGTCCGTACTAACATAAGAATTTGGGAAAAAATAGAAAGTGCGAATTTATGGATGGATAGCCATCACATCACAACGCCGACGTATCGCAACGCAAGATAATGCCAATGTATGATTAATGGCGGACCAGTGAAGTTTCAGTAATAAAACCGAACCCAAAAAGGATACCAGATATGTCGGCGTACTACATACAAATTACCTCATACGAAAGATGCGGGCGGAACCTTTTCCTTATCTACATTTTAGATAGTATCCAACTGACAATCTGCGGGTCCAATATGAGTTATTTACGTGCTGCATCGACTGAATGATGAATTGGACTTGAGGATCTACTAATCGAAATTTGAGCGCACTGCGTCAAACTGAAACTTCACTTAATTCGAAGTAGCGGAAAAATCGATGATCTTGATAGGAGTTTGCGTGAAGTTGGATACGAGATGAGCACACGGCTCATTAAACTTGAGCCATACACATTTGCTTACATCTCGAGCCAAGATATTTGCGAGGAACGCAACGACACTTGTTCGTTTTATAGACTACCTTTGAGTAAGACTCATTGCACTTCGTCTGTACCTACCATAAAAAGTAAGCTTTGGGTACCGGTAGCCCGCTAGCTAGGTAGATAGTTGTCTTGATTGTTATTAGTTTTACGAATGAAATGCACATTATTTTCTTTGATTATCGAGGACTCTGTAGTCTGCAATGTGAGAGTATTGTATTGAGCGATTGGATGGAAAGGTTAGCTGCGACTGTAAACTTTGCGAGAAAATGTCCTCTAATGGCTATATGATGTATCTCTGCGATAAGATCAGTTAAGAAGACATCCTTTGCAGAACTATGGTAACAAGCATAGCCCGTAAGATTTGTAAGTGTAAGTTGGCAGGGACATCGGTCCGCGTTGAAGTTATCAGAAGATGCTTTCTTTCTTTCATATGAAGCTGGTAAGTTGATGTTCTATTTCTTGTTTTAAAATATAACAAAACATCATACACATAGTGTAGGTGAAATTGCCAAACAATGACAATACTCTTAACATTAATAATTCTGATTCCTATCATCAGTTCCAAGATAATAAAACAAAGTAACTACCCGTTTTACAATAAAACATTTTGTTTGTGCAAAGATATATCAAGTGATTTCAAGAAGTGGGGATTCATGTTATTGTATGTTAATTATTTTTACTAACATTATTGAACCAATCTTTATAAATTGATTCCGTACATATTCATTTAAAGAAAAGCAACAACAATAATGAATAACGAGTACGTACTGAAATACACACGATAAAAACAACGGAAAGGGATACGAAATAATATTACCAATGAGAATAAATTAACTATGGATAAGACAGGCAAGACTGACATTTGCTTTATTAAAGCGAAAGTCGCTAGAACTTTTTTGCTATTTCCCCTCGATTTAAATGCAAATTACTGGGGGGAGATTGCATTACTCGCCGTATCTGGTAGTTAGAAGCTGTCAAGAGGCCAACCAAATTTCTTGTTTATGATAACACGTCATAGTGGTTTTAGATTGTTTGATTTAAAATTTTAACATTTGCCTTAATGAGTTTTTCATTAATCTGTGTATTATCCATAATAAACAGTAAAGTGTTGAGGCATAATAGCGCAACCGACTGCATTTCATGTTTAGTGTGCAATCGTGTTGCAGAAGAGTGTACACTGTGAAAATAAAATTTACACGACAGACATAATAAGTTATTACAATTACACAACTTCATAAAAGTTGTATGAGGACATTTCACCAACATAAAGCATAATAAACCCAAATATATACAACGAATATGGGTAACACCATTTCAATATGTAAAACAAAACGTGCTGCCGAAAATCGTGTAGTAAATCTTAGAACTAACGAAAATAGGATTGGTAATTTATCTTAAAAAGAAATAAAAAGTTATTGGACGTTCCGGGACCTTTTTATAGATTTGGTCCTGCATACAAATAAGGCTATAAATGTTGATCAGGACAACAAAAACAATTGACCGAAATCGAATACTAGGAGACTTGGTGAAAATCACATGTGCGAGACGTTTATTGAATTAATCTTCTGTTTTAATAATAACTTAAAGTAGGTACAAATCATTTCAATATTATTTTCATGATGGCTCTCATTATTATACGGCTAATTTTATCAAATTATATTTGTTAATTTTCAAAAATATATGTACACTATCCGACGCTCTTACGGTGAAGGAAAACATCGTGAGGAAACCTTCATGCACACCTGCGAAGAGATTTGAAGGTTGTGTGTGAAGTCGTCCAATCCGCACTTGGCCCGCGTGGACGACTAAGGCCTAATCACCTATACGTGTAGGCTCGTGCCCCTCGGTGGGGACGATTAATGAGCTGATTCTGATACTTGTTTCATTCCATAAAAAACAGGTATTCACTTAATCCAGATGAATATTTAATTTATTGAATAATAACTTATCGACGTACCTACTAATGAGGAGCAAGGCCACATTTGCCTATTCATATTTATTAATGTCCTAATGTTGAAACTTGCGTTGCATCTGCATTCAAGGTAGTCAGAAATAAAATAAAATAGTACATTTTATAACAAAACCCTCATTTTACTGGTGGATAATGAAAACTTCTCAGTGTGTTTAATAAGCATCGTTTTGAACGTTGTGGATATTTGAAATCCTATTGAGAGCGGTACAATGAATGTTGGCTTTACCTCAGTATTTTTTCTTGTGGCGTTTGGGGGCCAAGGCACTTGAATAGAAGATTCGTATATTATCCCAGGCTCGGCCGAGTACAATAGGCCAGCGACAACGCACTCACTGTAATTCAGTGAGCGACCTTCTGGTCACATTGTATTATTATATGCTACTGTGCTGCATACTATCTAATTAAAAGTTAAGCTCAGACTTTCCGACTAAAGCTATAAGCTCTATAACACAAACTTTTCGACTCTTCGATCTAAACGGAATACCAAATTAGAATTATACGCCCAAAAAGTAAGTTTATATATCCTCTTGCAAGATTTCCTCCTTCAAAATCAGCAATCGTTTCTAATTTGTTCCAGTCGTAGAAATTTAATATGTGAACTGTGAAAACTTTGAGGAAACTCTTTCTATATAAGCATTGATAAACGTTTCGCCGATTAGATTTTAGTTGAAAGTTACCATAACATCGAAGAGAAGTTAAAGTCCACAAAAGTTAACGCTACATTTCCAACTTCAAAGGCGAAGGTTTGATGAGTTTGGTCGTAAAAATTACCAAAATAAGTCTTAAGTAGTTTGTTTAAGAACTAATTTTGATGTTGGATGGGCACTTGCTTGGTGAAAATCGAGATCCCGTTCCCGTAGTACAGGTAAATGTGATCGTCACAAAAACGACTAAAGCCACGCGTCGCTGGTCTGAAATTATTTGTCAAAGTGGATTGAAAGGCAATTTCGCCTAACTCGAGACGATTTGTCACACATAGAGCGGGTAGGTTGGTCGATACATCCGTCAGTCCATATTGTGCGTAAAAGTATGAAGTCTCCCGAACGCACTTACAATAATCCACTACAAAAAGTATGCAATTTTCTTTATTTAAAAATAGTATTTCCATAAAAAAGCCACGAAGGAATATATCTCCAAGTACTCGGTCATAAAACACATTGTAGCACTATTCGGGAATATATGAACAAGCCAAATAACAGAGCAACAAGTCTATACGTGGGTAGAGGGCTGTCAGATGATGTCAAAGCCGCGTATGTATGGGATACAATGGCCGTCGGCCGTGTTCACTGTCATTCAGATGTGCGGGTAAATGGTCGTATATAGTGGATCTTGGATTTTCGTAATAAATTGAAGTTCGTAAGAAACAATGCGGTCTTCATAATGGTTAACAGAAGCAATACAAGTTTGCAATTAATCAAGACTTAGTGGCTAGTACTTCAACTAAACTTAGAGATAATTTGATTCATTAAATAATATCTCAGGTCTTGAAGCAATACTATATGCACTCGAAATATGTACCCAGATACGAGTAACGTTACACACAGTCTTATTCAAGTTGAACGTATGCCTTAAACTTACTTGAACTGATGTTCATCCCGCAAAAACTACGTAATGTTCAAAATGGCCGGTAGATTTGATATATACAGTTAGGCCAAATCTCAGTAGCTGGCCCCTCGAGACCAACCTTGTTCATTGCCAAACTTTAATTAGACAGACTCCAACCAATTCGTTTTGGCCTATCTAAAATAAATGAACCTCAATCGACGCACCAGTTTATATACCCTCGTCGTGCCCTCGTCAAAGATACAAAGTTAAAATTAAATAATCCGCGATACTTTGCAGTACGAAGAGACTTTAATAAATTTAGTTTCTTAAGTTTCCCACTTCATCAATGTAATTAAATTAAATGCAATTTAGATAGTATAACTAACTTTCAAATGTAATCGCTAAGTTTGAAGTATCGTCGTAATTTATATGTTCCCTAGAGCGTTAATACTGTAAAATGTGTACAAAACAACTCCAGACATTTCGTTCGCATGCTTGCGCCTTGTGAATCCTTAAGGTCTGAATTCAGCAAAGATTTATTAATAGTCCCATCGTTATTACTTGGTCCACCTTGCCAAAAAACGGACCATGGGAGCAAATACAATTTGGCATTTTGCATTAAGCCAAAGCGTCAAAGGTATAGGTAATTAAAAAATATTTATAATCCGAGGGTCTTGTCCAACAATTTAAAGTTTATAAATATGTTTGTGCCTAAATCAATTTGGGGACCTGTATATCCAAAGGATGTAAAAATACACACATCATATACCTTCGATTTCTTCTATAAATACCTATGTTATATAAAAGTATCCCATTGCGTTACAACAGATCTCGAGTAAGCATACAGCTTTTTGAGGTATACAAACAAAATTATATTTGTAACGTTTACTATGAGCAACATGAGTCTGAGTGGCTTTCTAAAGCTTAAGTGATACACTCATAGCCTCACTCATTAGACAAGATCAAACAGTAATGGTCCTGAACACTCCTTCATTAATTTTACCGCGTAAAAGCTCTGGGATATTATGTTAACTGGCTTATTTACACGATACGGCTGATGTGCTGAAGTATTTAGTAGGTTATGACGCCGAGGAGATACCTATGAAGTTGGCTGTATTTACATATCGATAGTGTAGACATTTTCGTATAGACATCTTAATCTGAACATTATTGTTGATAGTCTTACCTAACGCCTTGATAGCTAACATTTATGGTCGAACTTTAATGGTTGGGAAGTCGTTTTTACATATACAATGTAACTTAAATGTTTTGTAGAAATTAATAGCATCTTAGAAATTTTGTTCCGTAGGTATTGTTTGTTCCTTGCAGATTTATTTGTAAATTGTTAGAAATAATTCCACACAACAATTTTGAATCAACAACTGTGTTGTAACAAAGGCAGTCACCCATTTATAGTTCAAAGATATCTGACAGCAAAGATGTACAGGATTTGGCAAGAGGTGCGCTCCATATTTTGTGGATCAATTCAAGCCGTTACATACAGTACTAAATGAAAATAGTAAGTAACCGCTGCAGGCAATAATGGCAGTCATCGAGATGGTGTTGCATCTTCTAGGATCTATCGTGGCTGGACATTTGCCAGCGTCACCACGCGTAAAATGTAACGACATCGGCCTAGTTGCAGACGATGCCCGAACAAGATTTATATAATTTACGATACAACGCAAGACATTCTAAAACAAAACCTAGCTACTCTGATATTCACTAATTCACGAATTGTTTGTATTATGCTATTTTAAACTTACGGGTATAAGCAACATAAATTTCATATACCCTTTAATTATATTATATAATTTGATCAACAAATGTAAATAGCGTGTGACCACAGCCTGTCATTATGCATTCACCAAAACATTGGCAAGAAAAAACAAAGACATAATAATAAAATAGTTTATTCAGTGCCATATAAGATACAGATACAAATCTTAAATCTAAATTCAAAGTTGTCCGCTCAGCTTTATGTCGAGCTACTTATAAAGTACCGCGACGCTGATCTTCCGTGTGCACCGGATTAAATAATCTCTAATTGTTTGATTATCTGCAACTGTATAACAGCCATTATAATTTTCACTGCGAATATTCGCGAACGCTCGAAACATTTCGACGCGGCTGTTGAATTCCTAACACGAATACTGGCACTATTGGGTGGCAAACACATATAAGACTAAATGTGACGACGCTGATAAACGGATCAGAAATATGTATAAGGTAAAATAGAACTGCCACGCGGAGATGAAATTATCAGTTTTGAATTCAGTGAATTGGATAAGTATTTGCCCCCTGGGCAATATACGACTCCAGACGTTATTGAATGTTTATCGACAGCGCCATACGACGCGTTGGTCTGTGAAAATCTTTTCAACGATACATTAATACGGCTTAATACACTTGCTCTACGCTATTTATGATATTTTCCACTTTAATGCTTAGTAAGGTCCAAAAATTTAAGCCGTAGGTACTTACGAACTCCGAATCATATACTAGTGTAAATAAAATTGAAGTAGTAAAGTATTTAACAGGTTGAATACTTTACTATTGGCGGGTTATGGCTCAAACTACACATAGGTATGCTGTATCAGGCAGTGGAACGTTATAGGCTGATGATGAGGTAAAAGCTATGTTACACCATAAATACCTTGATATAATATATGAATTGAAAAAGCATAACTCAAAAACTAGGGTGACGAAAGTATTTATACCTTGAAATCGAAAGTGCATAATTTTTGTGTGAAATTTAAGTATATTTGTCAGAGCGTCGGTGGCTCATTAGTGTGGACTGTTGTCTTCCGATCTGAGGGGTGCAGGTTCAAACCACCAACTAATGACTTTTCGAATTTCTGAATGTTATCCGACGGTGAAGGAAACCTGCGCATGTCTACGAAGAAATTAAAAGTTTGTGCGTGAAGTCGGCCCGTCCAATCTGAGCCCTCGTGGACGGCCAATACGCCCTATACTGGTAGGCTCGTGCTCTTGGTGAGGACGTATTATGAGCTGATGATGATGAAATGTTGCATGGTACAGAAAAATGCACAACATTTGTCGTTGTACGTTTTTCGTGAAAAAGCCGCTTATTCATCCATTGAACGTAGTTTGAACGAAAGATGCTAATCTAATATTGAAATTGTACAAGCTCAGTGCTATGAGAATTAAATCAGGAACGGTACGATTGGCGATAATTTAATATCTTGGAAGAAAGGGCGTGACAGCCGCGAACAAACGCGGATATTGAGCACGCGTGGGCGCCCACCCTAACGACCCACTTATGACAAACATTGAAATTATTTTGTGTTAGCGTATGGCGGAATATGATAGTGGTTCGTCGTGTAATGTATAGGTTTTCGTTCAACTATCTTATCTTAATTGTTCTTACATTTACTGGGTTACATACATAATCTGTTACATATAGAAAAATGAGTGTCTGTTTGTTATATTGAAGTAATCGTTTACTAGTACAAGCATATGAATGTTATATTATATACGGTACATACACCAAAATCCTATTTTTCAAAGTTTTTGTCTATCTGTCCGTGTGTTTGTTCCAGGTAGTCTCTAAAATTGCTGGACCGACAGGGCTGATCATGTAGACGTATTGTGTTCTGACTTCAGAGTCTGTAGTTAAGTGTCGTTTTATGAAAGTAAACAAGAAAAATATTCTTCTCATAACATCCAGATGAATTTGTGTTATATGCCAGATAAAGTATTGCTGTCGTGCAAGTCTTGATATAAAATATAAATTTGACTTTTTATTTTTGATGTAAACAATACATTTCCGAACGTGTTATTTAACTGACATTATCTTATTCACACTCAGTCTTCGAAAACAATTAACTCGTGAGAATCGCCAGGATCTATTTGTGCACAATGTTACGCCAGGACTAGGGTCAAGCAACAAGGAACATTCGCAGAATATTCGTTCTAACCGAGTACAAAGTTTAGAGATTTATACTTGCTTTTGAAAACAAACGGTATGAACTTTATGCGATGTATCAGTAAACCTTGTTTTAGAGTGGATTAGAGAAAACAAACACGTAAAGGAATATGATAATCGAAGAGATTAAAGAACCGCAAGCAATACGGAAAAGGGAGGGTGGGAATTTCATATCCACTACCGATGTCACCCGCACTTCGAGGGATATTAATAAAGTTTCATTGCTGTCTCTGGAGACCTTATACTTGGTCTAAATTTGAATGTTCGTTGACTGTATTCATGATGTTGTCCTTGACGGCTTTGTATTCAAAGTAAACATACAAATATATACCAGTCAAATGCTAGCGAATCAAGATTAAATTTAATGTATAAGCAATTAATTTATAATTATCGGACGCTATTAACCCTACCAATTTTCCAAAAGCAGCTTGGTAATTAATGATTTAACATTCCGATTGATGAAACAGAATGGAATAGTTTAGTAACAATTCAAGGTATCATTAGGGTTTAATTGTTAGGGAACTATAATGTGTGCGCGAAGGCCGAGGCGGGCGCCTCAAGGCAAATGTGCGAAACCTGCGCCTCATTAACGCTAATAGAGAGGCATTAATCTGTGTTGATGAAAGTAATAATGAGCTATATGTAGCCGAAATCGATTTGCGTGCTCGCTAATGTAAAGTGAAAATTCTGTGCTATCTAGCTTTGTAATCATTTCTGAGGAAGGCTCTCGTTCAAGACCTGGTTAACGTGGCCTGAAAGGTCCCTGCCCTGAAGGTTGAGGGTGATGTCGGACTGCGATGGACAAAAACTTAATTAATAACGGTGTTTACCAGCGCAAAATCTTGAAACCATTTAGTAAAGAATGTAAATCCAAAAAAATATTGCAAACTAAACATTGAAGTTAAACTCGAACTCTTATCTGTTCGATAAAGATTAAAAGCGAGGTTCAACAACCGATTCTCTGAACATAAGAATTGAGATGGTGTGACGTCAGCAGATTTTATCATCTGATAACACAATAATGTTCATCATGTATTTTTTGTAACACTGGTTAATAGATATTTTATGTAGCTACGCAAACCATCACATAAAAAACATCTATCCATACAAAACAATATATTCAGATCTTATATCTCGGTTTTATAGATGGCAACTGACATGAAAATTCCTCATACATATATTTTCTAAAAATGTCTTAACAATACCAGCAAACTCCATTAAAACTAACCACTACGTCCCAGCACTCTAAAAGTGTCCAGTCGAACAAGGCAACATATGGCATTAATATTCTAGACACTTGTTTTTGTGACAGGGACTGGCCCAGCTGCGTGCAAGAATACGAGTACAAGTCGCTTTCTTTCAATTTTACGTATTGTTTTTCTTGGAATGCCCACTTAGAATAGTTTACCGTGTGATTTACGACTGTTGTTTGGTCTTTTTGTTTCAACATGATCATTGTGAGAATCAATAAATAATAAAAGTATAAACATAGTAATAAATTAAATTAAAATAAATATCCACTGACATTCTCACAGCGCCATAAAGCCCCAAGTTAATCGTGAAGCCTGTATTATGGGTACTTAATATAGAAAACAGCCAGACCCTTACAAACACACATGTTCATGCACACATATGTTTGTACTGCCTGGGGATCGAACCCGAAACTCTTGGTGTAGAAGTCGACGTCTCAACCGCTACACCAAATGGGTCGTCAAGTAGAGATTCACAATCTTAGGCTCGATGTAACTATACAATTTCTAGTGTCTAGCGTTAGTTATGGAACATTCATGGTACCTTTTACCTTTAACCTATTGAAAGCCAGGAATCCAGATACAATACAAATCAATTGTCTGGCGAATTGGTGGTCAACGGGTTAAAAACACTCTCAAGTTTAGATATTATTGCAAAACTAGCGAGTCCTAAGTTTAGTGGCCTGACACAGGCTAAAATCTTGGGTTAGAAGCTGAATTTTCAACCTTAAGGTTGAAATTCAGTTACTTTGACAATGGTTCCTGAGCCGATACAAATATCGATATTCATAAACATTTATAATTTCTAATGGTAAGTGAATTTACTATATACTCGTACAGTATTTAGGTATTGCTGATATTCCTATTTGTCTTATAGAGTAGATAATTACTATGTAATTTTCGGTGGAATATATATCTGTATGGTTTAAAAATAAATTAACCATAGTGTACAATCTAACTACTCTGGAATGATGGGACTGATA
>PQWD01005138.1:0-17088 GCA_019425675.1 Leucinodes orbonalis | reverse complement strand
GAAAAATCGTACGCAATTCGGGTTCTTGTTTTTTTTTGGAAACATGTAATTATTAATATTCAATAGCAACATTAGTATATACTAAAAAAACAATTCAAGTATCTGTTTGTGATATCCAAATTACTATTCACTATATTTTTCAGTCTGTTTCTTAATTCCGGCTAATATCTGCAATATGGATGGACTTACTACAGCTATTTAATTTTTGTTCATTTGCAATATTGCATTTTTAAATACACTGAAACCAATAAATATTAGGTCAATTAATGATAGTGAGCAATGATGTCACATATCAATAATCTCATACAAAATATATGGAAACGTTCCTTTTGACAGTTCATAAAAAGTGCGTCAATGATTAGTGGTGTCAAATACCCAATTGCTAATGATAAATGTGATGGAGACAAACGATGACAGAGGCACACAGACAACTGACCATATATCAAATTCGGTTATGCCTTGAGCTAAATTTTATATTTAAAGTTAATGGAACACATTAAGATAGAGATGCGGTAAGTTAAACTTAACAGGGTAAAGCGATATGGCTCCTCCTCCTCCCCTATAAAGTGGTAGGTAGCAGATGGATGTCAACTGCAATGGATCGGTCCGCGATCCATTGCGGTTGAAAGATGCCTTCGTTTAGCAGTGGACATTCTAGGTTGTAATGATAAAAGAATTATGGTATTATAATGACTTGTAATGTTACGATTTAAACAATTTATGACAATATGAGATAAAAAAAAATACTGAAATATGCTAAGGTATTAAAAAGCAATAATAACTGAGATATGGAAAAAAAATACAAAGAACATTTTAATAACCACCGCAAACCAGTAGCTCAGCACTTTTACGCCCAATTAAAATCCCCGTTTTTAAAGTCAAAGCGAAATATTGGGAGCTCGAATAGCGTGAAACAGCCTACTGCGTATTTTAACAACTATTAGAATTACTTATGCATATAGTTAACGAGTTCTAACATAAATGTGCATATAAAAATGTATTTAAATTTAACGGATCTACATTTTTTCTTAGTGTATAGATCACTAAGAAATGCAAAGCTATAATAGTAAAAACTTTTTACGTTTAGGATTTTGGATGATAATCAGACACGTCTGAAGAGATTACATGGTTGTAATTTGGAAGAATATATATTGTTAGTCATAAATAAAATGTTTACGTTAATACATTAGACAATGTATATGTTCAAATACATACATTGTCTTTTGTATTAACGTAAACATGTTCTAAAATTGATCAAAGTTAATAGTTGGTCTTTAAGCTTCCGATTAGTATCAACTTCCCGTATATTTTTATGAAATACTGTATTATATTTAACTATGATACCAAATGCTTGTTTTTATTAAAATGTTTTATAACAATTGTATCGAAATGTAATAGTCTCAATAATATTTATTGAACATGAATATTTTGTTGATTGTTTAGTGCAGTTATAATGTTGACTTCCGATTAAAGTGTATAAATACTGAATGTAAGCATGCAGTTGATGGATTCTTTAGCTGTTCACTCCTTCAATCTTATTTTTACACCTGAGTTTCACACCCACAAATCAAGAGAAAATCCACTTGTTAAATCCCTGAGGACTTCAATTACAGAACAGCAATTATCGAAAGTAGTCACAAGTTAGTTGAATTTGCTGCTATCTGAAGCCGCATATCACCGTGAATGGCGCGTATCTTTTGTGTTTCAGTCGCATAGTTGAATTAGTGGCGCCACCTAGACGCATTGCGCAACGAAAGCGAATGCTCGCAAATTGAAGGTGTAAATGGAGTGACAAACAAAAAAGACCAAACCGTTGCACTCCACAAAAACGGTAGGTGCTATTTCCTATTAGTTTTGGCTTAAGTTTTAACTACAATCCACGCCCTGAGTTTTTAATAACTACCAGTTTCAAATGTTTAACAATTAAAATACGCATATGTGTGTGTGTTACTTGATAAAACTTACCAATAGGTTCGATACCTATAGCTATGCTGAAGGCCTGTGCTTTGCAGTAGGACGTTATACGCCGATGATGATGATGATTCGATACTGTCTTCGAGGTTTTCATCGCAGAGTCAGATATGTTCACTTGAAATTGGGATGTTACTAACTGCTGAGATTAAATTAATGCGTATAAAAACCTTCTTGGGTTTGGGCTTTAGGGAATAAAAATGCTTGAACACTACTTCCGTCATCGAAAAAACTTTTCACCAGCTAAACTTATTTATTGTCTTGTAAATCTTATAACTTTTAATAGCGTTTATGTACTTAGTAAACTTTAGTAGCAAATATTGTTTATTTGCCTATCACATATACATTGATTTCCAAACATTGGATATTCACATCAGCCATGTTTAGGTTTCCAGACTGAATATCACCTCTAATGTAATTTTCATTTATTGCATTAATAAAATTCATCAACGATAGTAACTTTGGTAATTTTATTTTTTAGGCTAAGGCGTTTTGTCTTAGGAGTATAACATAACAGTTAATTAGGATTGCTACGCGAAATTCAGTAGAATGTATATACCCGTACATAAGAAATATAATTCATCTGAACAAATAAGTATTTAATAAATTGTAAGAACCTAATAAGATGAAATGAAAATGTTCAATAAGATGAGTTTTAATAATAATGTTAAAATAATATCATATAACATTTCATTTCTGAAGCTAATTAGGTACGAGTTCATGGCTAGTTCAAATATAATTACCAGCTAAAGACGTAACACAGATTTCACAAATTCATTATTAATTGAAATATAACATAAAATAACAAATTGATATCAAAGTCTTCGTCATATTTTATTTGCTTGATTAAATGTTCTTAAAAAGGAGCATTCGGCAGTGGCCCAGGCTGTGTTGATAAACGTGTGTCTGTGTTGTTTTCTGACCCAAATAATAATTCAGAAGCACCAAATATTTACAAAGGTCCGCTAAATACCACCTTCAGTCTTTGTTTGATCACTTCAAGGCTGTGATAAGAAACTGCTATATTTTAAGTGATGTTATAAGAAGCAATGGAGAGCGATTATAAAATGGGTGATTATAATACATCATGTCATCACAAAAATAATATATTAAAATTGGTCTTTTGGTTTTATACCTAGAACCTATTTAGTGATATTGAGGTATATTTTTCATTACTCTAGCAAAATTTCAACGCGTAATGCCATTTTATTTTTAGAAACAAATTAAGTATAATTTACAACAACAGGTAGAAATATTATAAATATGATTATACTAATAGTATTTCATTAAAAACTTAGTAGAATCTACGTTAACGCGTGTTTCCTAAAAACAATGAGAAAAGGTATTCATCAAGCAGTCAGTTTAAAGAAGCACAAAACAGCATGCCCGTAATGTCCGCCACATTGTACCAATTTTGACACATCCTTTTGTGAGTGAATGCAGGCTAAAACAAGCCAACGAGGGGTGGCAGCTCACGTAATCGCACTTCTGAATTCACGTTCACTATAATTTCGATGAAAAACACAATTCAAACGGTCACATTGAAATTGAAATACAAAACTCCAGAGCGAAGAAGTCACGGCCCATTTAAAACCGCAGCAAATGCAATTTCAGATTGTTACAGAGGACGAAATTGTATCTAAGTTAGAGGTTTAACTTGCTGGAGTGTTCACAAAATATTCGTTTTTCATTTTTTTCTTGGGACGTTTCAATTGTTCAAGTACAAGGTATATACGTGATGCAATAGTAAAATCTTTTGACATGATTCAGTCACTTGTATAGAACCACTGCACGACTAATACCGAGAGCAAGCTTTTATTTATTTACCCTAGTCCGCATGTCTTTGGAGACGTTCCTGATCAATTTAATTTCGTGGTAACTACTTCACAGAGGGATTAATTTTCTCCACCAAAACTGCAATTGGGCCATGAAAATAATAAACTAGAAGTTAAGCCATGTTTTAATTCTTGACTTTAGGAAAACAATGTTATTTTTTTTAATAAACTACCCGTTTCTGTGTATCAAATCCGTTCATCAAACATTGTTATTGGGCCATAACATTTTAACCATGACATGTTGTTGTTTCAATAACGAAACCTTTTGAAATTTGGGAAAGAACTATAAAGATTAAGTAAATTATTGTTGAACAATACGAGATGACTTAGCTTGCCAACATCGTTTAAAATTATGAATTTTTCGTTATATTTTATCATTAGGGATACAAATCGGTAGTCCAACATTGTGTTACATCATAGTTCTGTTCCGGATGCAAAATGTTCTTGGTTCATGTGATATTGCCTCATTCGGCTTTAAACCAGTTTATTGCGCGTATCGATCGTATTGTTCTAGCGTATTAGAATCACGCTGGCGTGGGCGGTCCATTGCTACTATCTATGTGCATCCGCTAAAAGCAGTGATTCAAATCGATAAGTATATCGATAATCTAGGTACTATGAAATGCAAGTGTATCAGTCATTGCTTCAGCCTCTCACAATCCCACCTGTAAAAAGTAATCTTGCAAGTAAAGTTATGAGAGGCAACATAATTGTTTACTTTGAATTTGAATTTCACTATAATATAATAACTTAACTTGTAACTAGTTATAGCACAAAACTAAATATATTGATTAAGCTGAGCTTACCTATAATAGATACATGTATCAGAATTTTGAAATGTAATATTATAATATGTGTACGCATGTATTGTTGGTGAGTCTAAATAAATATGAGAAGTTACGTCAAAATCACGTATTTGTTTATATACTAACCAAGCAATAGCAATAGAATGCATTTAAGTTGGAATGGTTACATTTATACCGATCGAAAAGCCATTATAAGTAGTTGCTTCCAGTGAGATACGATTAATAAACTAGTTTAAACTAAATTGAAGACGAAGCAAAATATTTTGAGTACGTACAAACTCAATTCGGCTAATGCTAACAGTTCTCCGACATACATTGTGGTTCACGGCGAGCACTTAAAACATTTCCTTTCATAGTTGAGGCTTCAGGTAACGAAGTTTATGATAAAGCATCAAAACAGTTTTATGTGGAAATGGTCAAATAAAATCAAATACATACGCTAGCTGTACTGAGGTGGCACGAAAAGGCACTCAAAACGCCAATAACAATCGAAACATATAAAATATTTACAAGCGCCTAGCTAAAATGTTTACAGGAAATGTTGTTTGTAAGACTACTTTGATATATAATAACAAAGACTTTAATATTTTAACCCGAAATGTTCTAAAATGATGTTATCTCAATATGATAATATACTACGGCATTTTTATAACCCTATTTATGCTATACTCCTTGTGATGATACATTCTACTCGTATTACAAATTTATTGTCACCAACCCTTTTCTTCTCGCGGATATTGCAAGGTGGTGGTGATGGTGGTGGCTTATAGAAAATTCATTTAGCAGGGAACTGGTAATAGCACTCTCTCATTAAACCTGGGTACTCTTATCTTCAAGCTCTTCTCTTCAAGCACGGAGCTTATGACAAAATCGTTCACTAAATTGTGTAAGAAAGTCTTATTCCAGTGGATTGTCACGGGTTGTGTATTGTGTTATTATACGTGCTGTTTGTTTCGTGACTATAATACATTATGATAATAAAGTAAGACACAGATACCGTAAAAAAAAATAAGTGCGTCATACAAAACAATAATTAATAATAGTAACACTATTATTAAAAAGTATTATAAGTAAAGTAAATTAAACGAAATAAAGTCTTTTACCTTGAACATTTAAACGTCCTGGTATGAAAGGATACCGCAAATTGCGAACAAACTAAAATGAGAAGATTTTAAGTTTATCAACTACAAAACCAACCAAAGAGGCTTGGTTAATTTGATTAAATAACTGATAAGTATATAGTGGAAAAAGTAAAGGCACATGTGTTATTTAGGGCACAAATATATTTAAATAGTTTTATACATGTAAAATGACAAAGAGTACTTATCGCAACAAATTTTCCAAAACAAAGGCGTAGGTGAGTACATGATCCGAGAGAGCTGTATTCTCTTGGCTTTTACGACCGAGTACTTTGCGAAAATGACGGTAAACGAGCGCACGTACTGTGGTCGTCTCGCACAATGCATTCCTATAATTATGAGGGATTCAAAAACGGAACTAGCAATATCTCAGATTGAGCCGAATATTCCGTTTCTGTGCATACCGTAAATCATTTTGTATATTTGAACCGTATTTTGTCTAATTAAACCGTGACGCCAAGAATCCTGTCACAATGGAAAATCTATTGTCTGTGACGCTTTAAGGCGTCTCTAGCGGTCAAAGGGTTAATTAAACAACTTTTTTAATGTGTTTCATAAATTTGCTGCCTAGTTAGCGTTCCTCGTGAAAAGTTTTGACTGGTTTTGTATTTTCTGTGTCCTAATAAGTCTCAAGGAAAATTATCAGGCTATATATTCTTAGTATGTGTGGTAAATGTATAAAATGTATAAAATTCACTATGCCCAATGTAAGGCAGGTCGAGACCAACATAACTCTGAATAATGATCAAGTGGAACTTGTAAACTCCACTGCATTTCTTGGTATAACTTTAGATTCAAAGTTACAATGGGGCCTCATTGAATCACTGGCTGGTAGACTTAGCTCGGCAGCTTATGCTGTTAGGAAGATAAGGCTCTTGACAGATGCAGAAACAGCAAGATTGGTTTATTTTAGTTATTTTCATAGTGTCATGTCGTACGGTCTACTGTTGTGGGGCTCAGCTGCCGACATTAATATAGTATTTGTACTACAAAAAAGAGCTATTCGTTTTATCTACAACCTTAGACCCCTTGACTCTCTTAAGGAACTTTTTAAAGAAATAAATGTATGACATAGCATCACAAATATTTATGAAAATTTATTACGTCCGTAAATACTATCATACCTTTAAAAATTGTGACTCACACAATTTTAATACTAGAATAGAAACAAACTTGCTGTTCCAGACTTGAGACTACATAAAGTAGGTAATCTTTTTATAGGAAGATGTATAAAGTTTTTCAATAAGGTACCGCAAAATATTGTCGAGTTACCTTACACATGTTTAAAGCTAGAATAAAAACTTTTTAAAAAAGGGTACTACACTATTGACGAATATTATGTGATAAAATCCGTGGTCTTAAACTTGCTCAGCTTTTCAGTGTTTATGCTATATTGTTACATTAAGGAACTGTTTTTAAAAAAGGCTACACTGTTGAGTTTTCTTGGTGTTCTTCTCACAGGCCAAACCACTGAAGCGCTTTTTTTCAAAGCATCAAAACTCATATTTTAGTTTAGTATTTTAATCGTTTTTATATTTTGTATACTTTTTGACGTTCATAATGTTTTGTAAGCCTAATTTGAATAAATGTTTTGACTTTGACTTTGATATATTTAAAAACTTGGCAAGCGCGAGTCGCAGCAGCAAGTAATATATAAAACTATTTTTATTTATGTTATTGCTGTTACTTTATTGGGCCGGTGTGACGGCAGAGATAGAATACGTTGTCACCACACCTACTCTTCCTAGGGGTGTCGTAGAAGGCGACCGAGGGAAAATTCACAAGTGATGGCAGCAGCATCACTTAGGTAGTGGCGTATTCTGCGCTCACAACCGCTGCAGGTGGTGAGTATGGCATTACCTCCTATGGAAGGCAGTTAAGATTGGCCCCAGTCCCCGGCGGCCCGCTATTACGGGCGCTACGCCACGGTAACGGCGGGGCAAGGGGTGCTAAATCTCCGGCAGAGATCTGGCTACCAATCAAACATGACGGCAATATAAACTGGCAATATAACACGCGCACACTGAGGATGACGAAAAGTATTAGAGCTGGAACGACTTAGGCAAGGTTTGCATTGGAATATAATAGGTTTGTGTGAAGTCGAAGAGAGGAGAGGATACCACAATAGTGCAATCCGGCAACCTGTTTTACTACCGTGAGGCGACCAGCTATTCAGGGTGGTGTCGGGTTTCGTCCATAAGTCTCATCAACAAGATCGTGAAGATCGAAGTGTGTCAGCTAGGGTAGCGTACTTGTACTAAGAATCACTAAGCGTATGCGCTGAAGGTGATAAGGTTTACGCACAATTCATCGCACTCCGCGATGAAGTGGAGGTTATGTATGATGATTCAGTAGAGCATGCATACCTCAAGACACTCTTTACGGTCGTTATGGAGACTTCAACGCAAGGCTGGTTCAAAGTGGTTGTGAGTGAAATGGGGCAATATGGATTTGACATCGGAACCCCAGGGGACAGTAGCTGGCGATTCATGGAAAAAGAGGGACTCTTTATGATGAACTTTTTTTCAAGAAGCGCGGAGAAGTGGACTTGGTTGAGTCCGATGGTTGCACACGAAATGAGATTGACTTACATCATGACCACCGGAAGACATATATATATAGACGTCTGCAAAATCGCTTCAATGCCTATAGAGCTGCGTAACAGTGTACGATATAAATAGCGGGCTAGTGAAACTCTGCAAGTTGGGTCTAAGTTTTGCAAGGGACACGCAAATTAAGACCCAATAAACTATCTCAAGACTCGATCTCAATGGCGACAAGCGACAGATAAACTGCAGTTTCAGACGAACGCGTCACAATACCGGCAGCTCAATAGACGTATATCCAGCTCCTTGCGACGCGATATTCGTCACTTAATACAAAGTGTATTAAGAGGCGATCGAACGGAACAGAGGTTCCCAGGTGTTTGCGAGGAACATGTCTGTTGGCAAGCCAGCTGACTAGTCTGAAGACCAACAGTGGAATGTATCTCATCCAAAACCAGAGATTTTGAGAATTTACAGCGAGTTATTGTGGAAATGTGTACTAACCTTCATTTTATTATTTACTTTATTTCATTTCAGTATGTATTTACATAATCATTTCATTATTTTCACTTTAATATCACTATGCTTTCTCACTTTCGATTCTTTCAGTCGCAATAACTTGTCCGGGAAACTTATATGAACCGGACCCATTGTATTAGATGCATTATTTTTCCTTATTTCATCCAATCATTTATATTTTCACCCTTTTTAGAGATTTAAATCACCTTTTTCATTTATTTGACATGTTTGTTATACTATGACGTTTCCCCTAGCAACGTTCAATTACTCTTAAAATTCCCTATTTTAGCTATATGACCTACGTTAAAATCTAATTTATTTCGAAATTAATAGAAATGATTTAAAATTTGACGGTGTCAAAAGGCTGCATATAAATAGAGGCCTTTGGCTGCTGTACGGATTCTTTTCGATTCAGTTTTTTCACCAGATGCTTTTCGATTCATTCTTTTACCAGTTTCTTTTGGATTATTTTACTAGTCTGATACGAGTCTATTCTTTGTGGAGAATCATAATATACCAAACTCTCATTTACATTCCCAAATCGCTGCTGCGCTGCTGCTGCCGAGGCTGTTACGTGAGAAGCCAACTATTGGAGCTTCGGGTTCCTATCGCCAGAGCTGACGCGCACCGGCCAGTGAATCCCTGGAAGCGCCCTAATACTACGCAGCCCTGTGGAATCAAGCCCTCCACGGCGCCTCAAACTCACTGCTCGTGCCATCGTGCTCATCCCTGCAGTTTCCTTGTGCATCCTAAGCTGTAGAAGACGAACAAGGAAGATACAAGCTATCACACAATACACCTTCATCATACATACCTCTCACTCTACACCTCCACTCATTCCCATCCACGTTTAGTTATTTTGTATTAGGTCTTTTATATTAAATTCCATATCCCTCTATTATTGGTCTTCTCATTTGTCGCTTCACGACATTATATACCGCTACACAGATTCCCGCTTCAAGCTTATCCGAAGACCCGAGAGCTACGTTAATCCGACATTTATCTGAGGATATCCCGGAAGTCACCATGAGCGAGATTAGGATAGCTCTAAAATAACTTAAGCGAAATAAGGCCCCCGGAGAAGACGGAATTACCGCAGAACTTTTGAAAGCATGTGGCACGCCAGTGCTTAAGACCCTTCAGAAGTTCTTTAACTCCGTGATCCGTGAGAGTGCGACGCCAGAGGCGTGGTGGTGCTTTTCTTCAATAAAGGCGATAAAACCTTGCTGAAGAATTATAGACCCATCACGCTATAGAGCCACATTTACAAGTTGTTCTCCAGAGTCATCACGAACAGTCTCGCGCGTAGGTTTGATGATTTCCAGCCCCCCGAACAAGCCGGGTTCCGCAAAGGCTTCAGCACCATAGACCACATACATACGCTGCGGCAGGTTATACAGAAGACTAGAGAGTATAACCGGCCATTATGCTTGGCGTTTGTGGACTATGAGAAAGCCTTTGATTTGATCGAGACTTGGGCTGTGCTTCAGGCCCTCCAACGGTGCCATATTAACTTTCGCTTTATCGAAGTATTGAGATGTCTGTACGACGAGCGCTACTATGTCAGTCGTGTACATGAGAGCTTACACATTCTACCATTGCACCGAGGAGTGAGACAGGGAGAGTTTATTCCGAACTGTTGGGATATGTTTAAGCTGCTCGATTGGAAGGACTTGGCATCAACGTAATGGCGAGTACATCACTATTTGATTTGCCGATGATATAGTAGTCATGGCAGAATCCATGGAGGATTTAAGCACTATGCTCGAAACCCTAGACAGAGCTTCTCAACAGGTGGGTCTTAAAATGAACATGGACAAGACGAAAGTCATTGTGAGTGAGTGAGAGAGAGGCACTTACTACGATTTTAATATAAAAAAAATGTGGTTCACCGTTTATGACGTATAAAAAACTACACAACCGAATTGTTGAAGCAAAATTTCGTTGTTAGATTTTATGGTCATGTTCATCATAATTTTTATTTCGATTTTATCAACCCCATAGTTTAAAATTAGAGAGGAGGGAGCCACTTTTCTTTTCGCAAACTGTTCAATTTATAAAAATATGATATTTGAAACCTCAATACCATTTTCCAAAATTTACACATCGATACCCCACAAGTGGGGGCACGACGAAAAAAAAATTGGGAACCCCAAAATATATTATATTTTTATCAATTTTCTTATTAAAACCTAATAGCGGTTCACGGAATACATATATTTCCAAAGTTTAAATAGTGTTGTGCTTATAGTTTCGGAGAAATAAGGGTGTGATATACGGACGGACAGACAGACTTGACGAATCTGTAAGGGTTCCGTTTTTTGCCATTTGGCTACAATCAAAATAAACTTATAGACCGAGAGCCGGCCCTATAAAAGTCCTATGGATCAGATACATGAAATATTTTTTAATATAGTCTGGAAACCATAGAACTAGGGAAACCCTGAAAATGCCTGATTAGCCCGCATGCAATTTTTTATACGATATGTCTAAAGGAAAATCAGGAAAACATTCAAAGCCACGACAAATATCAGTAGCAAAAACATTAATTTGTCGCAGTCGCTCTGTGCGGTATCGAATGCAACCATTAATTTTATTTCGAATTAAAATTTCTTTGGAAAAGTCAATACCAAAATATATGTATTCGTAACAAATATTAATGATATATGTTTTTCTTATTTCCGACGGTTTTGTTGTTGTAAAATTAATAGATTATTTTTTGCGGTACAAAATCAAAATCAACATTTTCTATATCAAATACAGTGTATTTTAGTTAGATTTATTTTTAATTGACGACTCAAATGGTGCAATGTTTAAGACGCCGGCTTTTACACAAAGGGTTCCGGATTCGATTCCCAGGTAGTACTAACATTTGTGTGCATGTTTATTTGTATTGGTCTGGGTGTTTCTGTGTATAATAATTATAAAATGTTTACAAAGAAATATAAATACGTACGTTTATCTGTTGTTTAGTTCCTATGTTACAGGGTAAATGCTTAGTTCAGGGCAAGATGGCGCTGTGTTTATGTTATAAGCCAACTGGACGGTCAGCTAGCTTGTCTGGTGGTATATTATACGCGTAAGTTATTGTTTGTAGATATTTATAATTTTATTTATTAGATGACAAATGATTTAAATGCTAAGTGTTTTGGTAACGTAATGTGCAACAGCTGCTTATATGAAACACCGTAAGGTCTTCGGATACCGACCGGAACTGAATTGAAATTTGTGACAGACACTCTCTGAAATGTTACGGTTTTTTTTGTTCTGGTTATTTTTATGTCGTAAGTAACGGGAAGGTCCGTGCACTTACCTGATGGTAAGTGATACGCCTAGCTATGACAGATGCAGTGTTAAAGAAAATAATTAACAGTAACTAGTCATTATTTTCCGCCAGAACTCCTCCTTTGCCCGTCACCCGAGACGAACGACATCCCGGAATAAAGAAGTGAAAAACACTCCTATTTCACGGACGATATCTAGCACTGTGGTGGTACCTACCTAGACGAATCAGTATCGAGTCTAATACACCTAGAATTTGGAATATCAGAAAACAATGTTAAAAATAGTTAAAATCATATTTATTTTATTCATATCAAAAACTAGACCCACATAAAACTAAAATCAGTAAATAATTTATTTTACGGAGAGCGTGTTCAAAATAGAACATTTATTTCCAAATACATTCATTCAAGTTAGAATTCAACATATATATTTCCTGGACATAATTAAATACGGCATTGAAGAAAATTTCTCCCACTTAGAATGTCAATATCCTGAAAAATCCTTTTTGCCAGTAAAACGTTGACTCCATTTTTCCTCTCATAATTACATTTCGGTTTTAATTATATTTTATTGCCGTAAAATCGGGTTTCATTATCATGACTATCACTTGAAATGTGACTTGATTAACTATTTTTTTTTGTGGTAACTTTTCCAAGGCAACTGTTCTAACCATTACAAAGATCACAAAATAAAACACTAGAGACAACACATTAAATTAGAATGTTAATTAAAACGTCTCAACGATATTAGAGTTCCCAGTATCCAACCAAACCACCCATACAAAATATTTTCAGAATTTATTGAATGTTTGGATAATCCATACTCAGCATGACAACTTCATAAAATGAATGCAAGTGATGTCCAAATAAATGGGAAAAACACAAATGGTCATAACGCCCTGAGCAGAAAAATAATTATTCAACCCCGCAAAAGCCGACGCTTCAGCTGCCACTTCACTACCGCAAATGCAACAAACTAGTTAAAAAAGTGAAACTAGTTTGGCGTTGGGCGTGTGTTAACTATTATGAGCGCGTAAATGGTCTATTTTTAAACAAAATTCAAATTAATTTGTTAAAATTAAATTCTAACCAAAAAGTGTATGCAATGCCAGTTTATATATTATATTACTCGCACAAATGCATACCTAAACCAACACTCTTCGGGTCAAAGTCAAAGGATTTTAGCCTTGTGTGAATTTTCAAGATCTAACTCATACTCATCTTCTTATCATTAAATCAAAAAGCGAAGTGCTAGCAACCAGCATTCATGTTTTATCCCTAAACATTTTTTTAGAGCGTCGGTGGCTAGAGCGTCGGTGGCTCAGTGGTGTGGACTGTCGCCTTCCTACCGGGAGGGCTGAGGTTCAAATCCCGACACGTACCAATGTATTTTCGAATTTTTGAAAAATATATGTACTTTATCCGACGCTCTTACGGTGAAGGAAAACATCGTGAGGAAACCTTCATGCACGCCTGCGAAGAGATTCGAAGGTTGTGTGTACAGTCGTCCAATCCGCACTGGGCCCGCGTGGACGACTAAGGCCTAATCACCTATACGGTAGGCTCGTGCCCCTCGGTGGGGACGTTTAATGAGCTGATGATGATGATTTTTTTTTCACATGACTGATATTTTTGACAGATGAATTAGTTTCCACACATCAATCACTGTGTTCTTAGGGACTAGATTCCGTGCATGAAAATAAATCGAATTCGTAAGTAGTGAACGATAATAAAGACGGCAATTTAACAACTAAGAGATTGTTAAAGACATTACTACGCGTATTGCTATAACAATACACAATTTAATCTAATGTTGTAGTACCTAGAGTTTTAATTTACGTGAAATTATTACATATATTTCGTGCCAACAGTTTCGAGTTTAAAGTAGCAAAGAAAATTTAACAGGCGGCCAGACGTTGACTCTCTAATAAGGTTTTATCTTATTAACTTTCTATTTCATTTTGCTTTAATATGACAACTGACAAAGCAATGTTATACAAGCGTATTTCAATTAATTAGTACGATACCAAATATTTTTGTTTACTTAATAATGGAAGAAATCCTTTTAATGTTGCATTTATTTAAATAAGGCTACAGTTTTAATACAACTTATAAAAATGTTTGATATTATAAGTAAACTACGGTTTACTACTGACGAAATATTTGTTTAGTAATGAAAAAATACCTAATGACAACATTAGTGTGGGTAAACCCCCCACTAGACAGAGAAACCATGAGGAGATGATGGTTGAAGGTTAGCGAAGGATGTCTGTTAGGGATTTGTCCGCCGATCTTTAGAGCAGCCCATCCTTCAGCAGTGGAGATATTATAAAGCTTTGACGATGATGATGTCATTTTACCTATTCATTCGGCCTTATATACACGGTCGTCATAGATAATAAGTAATTGTTAAATATTATGCTCATCCAAAGCGAATTTGGCAAGTCGCCAAGACCTTGTTGATCTCACTATTGAACCATAAACCCGTAAGAATGGCATCTTACTCGCTTGGCTTTATATAATTTATATTCGTTTTTTTTTCCAAGTTTTTAAAGTATCAATCCTGCAAACGTAGTTACTAATGCAAATCTTTAAAGCATTTTAAAGAGGTCTTGGCTAACCACGCTCCACGGCACCACGCTCGGGCATCCCGACATATCAGCAGTTACATTCTAGATCAGGCTTCGTCAATTCGTTGCACTTATTAGACCAGTGGATAAAACATGGTTAACTCTTTCAAAAATATTGATAAGTTATCATTTGTATATATATATTCTCTATTTATGGATATGGAGATTGACTATAAAATAATTGTAACTTGTGATGTGATTTCACTAAAGGTAATATCAGTACAGAGAAATAAAATTACTGTTTTCAAAATGGCGATTGCGTGCGCACCATTTTGCCGGCTCAAACGTCGCCTGAAGCAGTAAGCGGTTTGGCCACTCGGTCGCGCAATTCTGTTAATACTCTAACGGCTATACCGTAACTACATAGTACAAAGCTAGCGTTCCTGCTTTCAGTTTAGATGTGGTAAAACCACGCTCGCGCGCTCTACACCTGACGCATTATGTTATGTTACATATTCTGAGCTTTAATTTGCTCTGATAAGTACATTCGACGATATAGGATGATTTGGATGTATCACTACTTTTCGTCCAATCCGCACTGGCCGTGCGTGACGACTAAGGCCTAATCATACTCGGGTAGTCGTGCTCCCTCGGGACGTTTGATGAGCTGATGATGAACTACTTTTCACGATACTTGACGTTATGCTTCTAAAATATTTATGAAGCTACGTGAATGATAGAGATATCCTTCCGGAATTCAGCACCATACTAATAGGTGGTATACTCGATACTGAGTCGTCTAGGTAGGTACCACCGCAGTGCCAGATATCATCCCGTGAAACAGGAGTGTTGTGCACTTTTGTGTTTCGGGATGAGGGCACTGTAAGTGAAATTAAGAGATCTAACATCTCTTGTCTCGGGTGACGGGCGCAGTGCGACACTGATGGAGGTTAGGTAGTAACTGTGTATCAGTTGTTGGTCCTTTAATGCCGCTCTGTCATGGTCTGGCGTATTACTCCGCTACTTACCATCAGGTGAGCGTCCAGACCATCCTGCACACTTATAACATAAAAAAATACGTGGAATGATGATTGAATGTTGCATTTTATCTAGTTCACACGTAACTAATATTCCAGTCCTGTAGCAATCAACCTGAATGTAGTAATATTACACGGAATAGTTAAGAGCGCATTACCAGACGAGGACATCACAAGGCCGGGATAACAGGAACTGGGATAACGCAAAATCAGGGAATTCTATGTTACGTTAACAAAACTCGAACGCCACGATTTATAAAAAATAGGTTGTTGTAAACTATACGAGAAAATAAATAATGAACTATGGTCAGCATGCAGCTTAAAAAGTAATTAATTTTTATCCCACTTTAATGCAATAAAATAACGTACCGCTCATTTGTAAAATCATTTGTTTGCAATTCATTTATTCGAATGAACTTAACATTTGGATTAACAGGATTATTTATCTGTTTATAGATTTGAAATCCATGTAATCCCTTAACCCGGGTAAACGTAATGGTACAGGGATAAAATTTTATGTGAATTTTCGTTCGAGCCCAGCTTGACCGTGATAAATAGCTTTCTTGTTTAGCTTTGTGAATATAACAAGGACATTCTCCAGCCTATTTACTGGAGTTCCGCAAGATCATGGATCATAGATTATTTTTTGACATAAATAAGAAAGGAAAGCGTCAGTTTTTACAGTTACAGTTCTATTCTTTGCCATGTTTCATGGGTAATTTAGACGTAGTGTCAAGTGATTCTTCAAAACATATAATAATAATAATAAAAAGGTTAAAGAACATGCGACATTATATTGTGTAAAACAAGTCTATGGACCTTCTATGCTTACTAGATGTTTATCCGCCTAAAAGTCCAAGGTTTATAACTCGAGGATTAATAAGTGTGTAATTATAAATTACTGAATGGTAAAAATATATGTTTTTTTTTTACAAAAAAGTTTTGAGTTCTCATTGTACCTGCTTTTGTCTCAAATTACCCAGTGAAGTGTAAAAAAGAAAAACCTAAAATGAAAGGTAATTACAGGAGCACAATAGTTATCGGGAACGATCGCGTCCTACGCTCGGCGCATGAATGGCGACGGTTCCGCGGAAATGGCCGTAGCATCCGGCCACAACAATCGGGTGCCCAACGCTGTCCGATTGAATACGAAAACCCATTCAGAATACGAAACAAGCACATAAAACCCACCTAATAGAGTTCAAATTTCAGTATCAACGTATCGCATCACACGAAATAGCGTAACGATTTACCTTTTGTGACGATCCTGATATGAATTGGCACGGAAAGGGAATCAAAGCATCGATACATTTTGATTGATATCGTCAGGTGACAATATTACCATGCTACAATCAATAAATACGTTATTTTTAAAGAGAAA
>PQWD01005137.1:193019-269142 GCA_019425675.1 Leucinodes orbonalis | reverse complement strand
GGTGATTAATTTGATAAGTTCTAAAACATTTCGGGTATTGCTGTTTTCATCGGCGCATAGGAGCATCTGAAGACTTTTCTGGAGAATGTCTAGATGATATGCCTGTAACAAAATATATCTAAGTATGATATTGTGGTTTGATAGTACATAGATCGAATTACCTCATATCCGCAGTGAAATGACCATTGTAGGTATATATATTAAAAACTTGCTCAAGTGCGAGACGGACTCGCCCGTGGAGGTTCCAATAAGTAACATAAAATAAAATAACTTTTGATTAACTAAAGCACCTACTACGTCTTTATTATGAGGAAATAGTGTTTCACAGTTTCTCTCTCTCTCTTCAACCTATTGCAGTCCACTGCTGGACATAGGTCTCCCCCATTTTGCGCCAGATATCCCGGTCCTCCGCTTTTCTCATCCAGCTCCCACCAGCGACCTTCCGCAAGTCGTCGGTCCATCGGGCCGGAGGGCGTCCTACGCTACGCTTGCCAAGACGCGGTCTCCACTCCAGAACTCGTCTGCTCCAACGGCCATCGGTTCTACGACATACGTGACCAGCCCACTGCCACTTCAACTTGCTGATCCGGCGGGCTATGTCGGTAACTTTAGTTCTCTTGCGGATTAAATCATAGTTTATGACGTATAAAATAAAAAAACTAGTGACTAGGTATTAATGAAACCAAATTTCGTTGTTAGATTTTATGGTTATGTACATCCTATGATACAGATGATTTTCGAGGTCAACTATTGATAGTCGAACTATCGATATCCAAAGATTTATGAAGTACCTTCGTACTTTGAATCTATAAAATTAAATTTTACAAGTTCTATATTACAAAGTACTGACCCGCATAGCATAGGCGAGCGGATCGGCGAGTTCGGGCTCACGGCAGAAGCGCAGACGGCGGGTGGGATCGCTCGTAGCTCCAGCGTCGGTCGCGTAGATGTCTCTGGCCACGATCGCTCGCCACCCAGCGGAGCCGGACTGGGGGACGGCACACGAGTCTGTACACGTCACCGGCATCGTCGCAGGTAGTAACTGATATGGAAAAAAACATTATAGCAAAAGATTTTATAAGATATTCTCCTGCATAAACTCAATGCCTCTTACTACTTTAATAAATATACACCATTAGTCCTTTATTATTTAATTACAACAAAGTGTTCAATACTCATTTATTTATTGCTCTATGTGTTGATACACTGGTTTGGGTAGTGACCCCCACATTATATAGTTGCACCTATCTAAAATGCGTCAGTCTTAGACAACAATTAACTAGATGCACAATCACGAAGAAATATCAACCAAAAATGTCCGAGCCACTTGACATATATGTTGACTTAAATGTTATATTATGATATAAAATTATACATTACAATTTTGAACTTAAGGAGTCGTTTTATCAGATCAAAAAAGCATAGTTGAACTGCCATGTCATATTCTATTAAGTACACACTGCTTGCTTAATACATTCAAATAATTTAAATTAGCACACCATCAAGTTCAGGCCCAAATCAGCCAACTCTTCAACATCGCAAATTATATAAGTACATTTCATAAAAACTAAGTTTTTATATACCTTTTTATCTTAATCAATCATAGAAAAAGATACTTACCCGCATAGCCAATTGCCGATCTTAGGCATGTAATCCTTGAAAACCAGTGCTGCAGTCACATACGTTTCTGCCAATAGTTGCCTATTACCAGATACTTCAGCCAAATTGACCGCTTGCAACGCTAGGAGTACGCGCTCGCTGCGTCCACTGTGGCTGGACAGAATCTCTAGTTGAGCAAGCCGGTGCGAGACACGAGATACTTCGGCTGCCCATTTTTGCGTCGCCCTTCTTGCCGGACTGTGGGTATCAATAAAATTCGTTCAAAAGATTATTAAAATAAATTATCTCGGGATAGGTACTCTGTATAATTATCACCATCATTACAGCTGAATATATCCAGTGCTGGATATAGAACTCTGCTAATGACTTCCACGCATACGTTAATATTCATGCATACGGACAAGTAAATATTAATTGGCTACCAATCAACAAAGTCGTAGTCTGAATTTTTTTCTATAATTATGATTTTTTTGAAATTATTAGAGAACTTACTCGTAATATTGAAATTTAAATAAGATTACATTCATGATACTAGTAGTACAACAAATAAATTATTTTTAACAAATTAAAATTTAACTGCCTCCATAGCCTAGTAGTTTAGCGTTAGTTAAAATAGATCGCCGATGGTTGTGGTTGTAATCCGCGCGGTGACCACATGTCACTTTACGGTCCAAACTCCCTTTAGCCATGCCGTGTAGGAAGGCTTGTCCCTGAAGTAGGTAGAATATTCTAATGATGAAATCAACGTTTTGTGAGAAAAAGTTAGATAATTATATACTAACTAAATGCATAATCACGAAAAACGCAAACAAAAAATATCCGAGCCGTACGCCACATAATACGTACGTATAGTAATTGTTTATTTATAACATAAAATTAGACGACCCATTTGGTGTTGCGGTTGAGAGGTCGCCGCAACACAAGGGTTCCGGTTCGATTCCCGGCAGTACAAACTTTGTGTGCATGAATCTCTGTTTGTAATGGTCTGGGTGTTTTCTATGTATAATATGTATGTATTTACAAAAAAAAAAAATGTATATGTTGTTTATCCGTTGTTTAGTACCATAATACAGGCTTAACGCTTAACTTGGGGCTAGATGGCGCTGTGGTGAGTGTCAGTGGATATTATTTATTTATTATTATTATTATTATATAATTTTTACTTTAACGAGTCGAGCACACTACTATATCATTATTACATGGAGTGAGCGATGTGATTATGAATAAAAATTTTGCCCAACTGACGCGATGGGCAGAATTTTGATTATGATTATGCATCTAGTTAGTTTATTGTTGATCAAAGGTAAACTAATTCGGTATTTTCCACCATCCGCAATAAAATACCAAACCTTATTTTTATTAAAAGCGCACCTTGTTTTATATGTCGTTTCATTAATCACTTTTGTTTATTTGCTATATTGTATTTTTAAATACACTGAAACCAATAAATTTAAGGTCAATTGATAGTAGTGAGCAATGACGTCACATATCAATAATCTCATACAAATATATGGAACATTCCTTTTGGCAGTTCATAAAAGTATGTCAACGCTTAGTGGTGTCAAATACCCAATTACAAAAAACTATGTCTTACTAACCTGTCACTCCACAAGTCGCCAGCACGTCGTGCTAGGAAACCACCAAAGGGCAGTCTTTGCAGTATCTGGCGAAGAACCGCAGCAGCCAATGCGGAATACTTCGCATGGCCCTGACCACTAGCCGCTTGCACGCTTTTGCCAAAACGGCTAGAGAACGATGGAGTTCTAATTGGGTGTTGGATACATCACCCTAAAAAGAGGTTTCAATCATTAGGCAAATACGTTTAATTATTAAAATCGTAGTGTGTTTTGTTAATATTTCACTGGATACTAAGGAGTGGATCAGTAAAAAGTGGATAGTTAAAAAGTGAAAACATCTCCTGCAATTCTCAAACCTTCGTAAAGCTTATAATAATATTAACTATAATTTATTTTTATTAAAATATGACGACCCATTTGGTATAATGGTTAAGATATCAGTTACTACATTAAGGGTTCCGGGTTAGGTCAGACATTTACAAAAGAAAAGTGTATCGCTGCACCTATATATTAATGTTTAGTGTAAGTCATTCTTCTTCTCAAAGTCATAAGTCCCATTATCTTACCTTTTTCAAATACTCATCAGCTTGTTTTTTGTATGTATAAAATAGTCCAGCTTCTTTAGATTGCGATTTCGGGACGGAATCACATATACCAATAGTTTGACAGGCAACCTCCCAAAATAATAAAGTTTACTAAGTATATGAAGAATGCATTGAACATCCATGTTGCCCATGATACTCCACTGTTACCTGAAAACAAAAGTACACTATTGAGATAACTTCAGAATAATGTTTGAACTCAGTCAAAATACTTATTGAATAGTTATCAATTTGCAGGTGATTTTAATGTATTAATTACCACTTGCACATGTTGGATGCTACCAAATAGCGAATAAAGCTCTGGTGACCCAACAGTGGCGTGCACTCCATATATGCAAATAAGCTGTGCATACCCTGCCTTACAACAACTCAGTAAATCATATCCTGTTATATCTCTTTTTAACTTATCATCTAGGCCAATTGGTTACTACTGTCTCAAATGACAGTTAATGGAGGGACAGATAAAGCTATTTAACTCATCAAACTTACTGCTATTATCATCTGATAAGATTTTTCGCTGATCCAATCTAGTTGTGAAATCCTCTGTTGTTGTTTCAGATCCAAAGCTACCTAAGAAAGAGCTGAAGGGATTGAATGCAATGATTCCAACCATGAAAGCACATAAGCAGACGGGAATGGTCACCCATTCCATAACAATTTTGGAGTATTTGTCATCCATCTGTAAAAAGAAATGCTTTTGATAAATTGACTATGGTTATAACAGAATATTATCCTTTGAATTTATTGCATATTAAATAAAACATTTTAAGGAGGCTTACTCTTAAGAGTAGTAAGTTATTGGCAAATATGACCATCTCTCACTCTCCGTAATTTATTGTTTATCTTCAAACCACATGGAAGACTGACTGACTTTTTAGATATAGCTCTAATGTATAAAGTAATAAATACCTTATATTCAGGAGATCCCGGTGAATCACTCTCCATTCCACTGGTGTGTGGTGAATGGTATGGTGAGGATATATCGCTATGAGGTGGGGTGTACGCCCCCTCAAACGAAGACTCTTTAGCACCAGTTTTCTGGTATTTCAATTTAAGAGCCATATTTTCTTGTTTCAAACGAGTATTTTGATTTTGCAGGTACTTTATATAATCTATAGTTTTTCTTAATATTGCCGATTTATTTAACTGCAAAATATTAATTTGAAGATATTAGGGAAAGCCTTACAAATAAAAAATACAAATTTATAACAACTAACTATAACTTATAACTATTCAAGGCAGCAGTCTGGGTGCCCCAGTGGCGGAACATTGTCAAGCGTGGCACTCAACCTTATTTTCCTAATGACTGCAACCACTCTGCCAAGTGTGCTTACAACTAAGAATATAACAAATAACACTGAAGGTAGGTGCAACACCCTAACCATGACAAATGCAGTAATTACTCTCTATCAATACTGCCCTGCACCCAAAAATATTTGATACAGTCCCTCACACAGGAGTGTCTTAAACTTCTATTTTCACTAGCATTGCAGTGGATATCTAACAAAATCGATTATCATACTGAGTTTACAGGAGCTTAAGTCTGTCATACCTTTACTAAACAATAACAATTCAAAATTCAAAAAACACAAGTATACCTTAGCTTCTTCCCCAACCAGCATATTCTTGAGCTCAATTATTCTGTCATTAATACTGGTCCTATATCGCCTTTCAATTGCATTGTGAGCACTGCGTTTCACTTCTTTCACCTTTGGTACACCTAAAGTAGGTGCTTGACTTAAGGCAATCTTATCACCTTCTAGCACAACTGGTATTCCAGTAGTTAACAGTGCTGGCCCAGTGTTGCTAGTGAAAAATGTGTGAATAGGTCTGCTGTCTGTATTTGGCTTTGCATTCATAATATTTTGTGTAGTGCCTGAAAATTTAATAAAGAACCTATTAACTATGTATGTCATGACATATGGATCACAAACCTATCTTACTAGTTAAATAATACAAAACTTAATCATAGTTAGTAGCAAAAGGATAATTTGTATTCAGCAAAATAGTATCTTTCTTTAGATGATAGTAAGTTTCTTGCTGCTTTGTTCCTATTGTTTTTAACATAAATAGCCTTCCTCAATAAATAAGCAATTTAACACTGAAAGCATTTTTCAAATTGGACCCGTACTTCCTGAGATTAGTATGATCAAATCAAACAAACAAACTCTTCAACTTTATAAGTACAGATTACTATCACACCAAAAATATTATAATAATAGATAACAATTAGCACCATCTGGCCTAGAATTATGCTACAACTACAACATACTATAGATAATACTCAAACAGACATGTTCAAACATACATGTTGATACTATATGGGGATCAACAGAACCCTTAGTGGAGTAGCATACTTTTCAACCATTACACCAAATGGGTCATTGATATCTAGCAAGTATCTTTATTGTACTGCAATGGAGGCTTAAATTAAACACATATTAAGTGTGCTCTGGTATATTTAGTGAGTCAAATAACTTACAACTACGCTTATATACTAACTATTTCTATGTGTGAGGGAGGTTGCTTACACACACTACAGTACTATGGGAACCAAACAATATTCAAACTAAATATAATGTAAATACATAATTACATTTTTAACATTACTCTAGATTATGCAAATTGATTTATAAAACTCAATTAGAGTACATAAATAACACTTTTACTAATATATTAATAGTTAAAACTAAAAAATACTCGAGATGAATTATCAATAACAGAGAAATAAATTAAAGATGATATACTTGCTTGAACTGGTGCACTGGTGTACATTAAAGTTTGTGGTTCTGTAGTTATTATATTTGGCTGTAATATCACTGGTGAAAAGTTTGCATCAGTTGTTTTTAAATTAGTGGAGTCATCCCTTATTAGTGTTTTGTATTAACAGGGGTTGACCAGTTTGCTGCGATTTTGCCTGCTGTACATTCATAGGTTTCGTTGGTTGTACTGTATCCAACTGTACAAGAGAACCTCGGCCATCGGAAAGATGATGAATACTACCTGGTGCTAATTAACATACACTGGGCTTTGAACAACTTGTTGGACTATCACAGGGCTTGTGCCTGTACTCCTTTTGGACTTTGTTGAGTCCTTTCAGGAGGGCTTGCTGCATCTTTTGTCATATTTAATTTGAATCCCTCCTCAATATTGGTGGGTACCACTTTAACAGGACTGTGGGCAACATTTGGAGATGTCTGAAGCGGCGCCCTTATTGTATGTGTATACTGCGACACTAACGGATTGCCACTATTATAGTGGGGTGATTGTTGCGGATCCGGTGAGTGTTCTACTTTAACCTTAGTATCTACACTCAGTATTCCCGTATCATCAGTGGTGGCAAGCTCTTCCTCAAGTTTCCGCATAAAAGCATCATCGCAGTTATTAAGAAAGTCTGAAATAACACCAATATAAATAATTATTAAGCATGATGAAATTTCAATACCCAATAGCAAATGTTATTTATAAGGGTTACCTTCTATTTCAGTGATGTCGTGAACATTAAATATATCCGGATTCTGCATTGATTCACTTTGATCCATTTTAAATGCATTAGATAAAGTCCTAAATAGTAAAAAAAATATTTTAATGAAAAATCCTTATACACGCAATGTTGTTTATATTTTTTAGTATTTGACATCTGATGACTTTTAAACACCAATCAGAAAACGAGGAAACGGTGGCATGATTTCGTCACATTAAGTGCGTTCAAAAAAAAAGACTTAGAATAATGACAAGCTTAGATTTCTATGTAAAATGATTTCACTACAGACTTCGGTCAAAAACATAATAAACAAACAGATATATTATTTATCATCGATGTAGGTAATTACATAAATTTTAGACACTAAAATGATAAAAACATTTTATGTTTCAGCGACATTAGCGCCATTTATAAAAAAAATATCAAAAAGAAAAAGAAACAGACAAGTACAAAGTTCATTCTGTAAAATTTCAACAGATGGCGTATACTCAATTGAATTATTTTTTTTGTAAGTCGAGCTACTCCTATCAAAAATCCAATATACTAATATTCGCCTATAGGTATTTTTAAACATAATTATAAGTAAATAATTCACTGTATCTATTCCATTGAAAATAATTAATTTTTTCATTTCGTCCTCATGGTAGGTGATTCACATTATTGTTTAGAGACAGAGTTATTCACTAAACTTTGGGACACTCTCTCACTATAATATTAATCTAGTTTGCCAATTAGTAAGATCTATTTGTATATAGAAGTACATTTTTAAATGCAATACTATTATTGCTAGTAACCTGCTCTACAAAAGATTATTAAAAGTAGATAGTTACTTAAGATATTATAAGATATTCTAGCAAATAGGCAGTTACCATAAGGACCAGAGGTGATAATCTTATAAGCTACTATTTCCAATAAGTAAATTTAAATTGTATTAATAGAATATTTTACTGTTTTTCAGTTCCTAATTAATTATCATCAGCTCATTATATGTACCCACCGAGGGGCACGTTTAGAATAAGGTAATATTTCTATGGGGGCACGAGCCTAGCCGTATAGGGTAAATAGGTCTTAGTCGGCTACGCGGGCCCAGTGCGGATTGGTCGACTTCACACGTGACTTACTTGTGGTTAGTCGACCACATACGGCCTATGCCCTTCAGTGAGACGTTATAGGCTGAAGATTATGATGGCTATTTTAAAGAGAAGGATAACAAAACTTTGTAGTCAACCTTCATGTTACACCTGAATCTTCGCTTTCGCGGCCGTAGCCAACCTCATCAGTCCGTGGTGCATTCTGTCGAACTACGCGACCTGCTTTTAATTTCTACTAGACCAGTTTGGTAGTTTATGGTTTAATAACGCTGATGCCTAGTCCAGCAATAGGCTGAAAAGGCCAAAGGTCATACTTACTTACTTCAATAAAGATAGGTATATTTATACTATAGCGGTTCCTTGACTAAAACGATTTTATAGAATCTAATTCATATTTTTAGTAGGTAAGTAATTCTGTCATTAATTGTCAACATATTAAGTTGTTTCAGATAGAAATTCCACTTAGAAAGTGGATAAGTCTTTGAACCTTATGATTTCTAATAGCTTGTAAAATTTTAAAGTCTTTTTATTTTGAAGAAAGATGATAACGTCATATATTTTACTCTACCACTCTACTTTGTGTTGATATGACTTGCAACTTATCGTAGAAGGGCATATCAATATTATAGTACAGGGTAAATAAAATTATGTTAAAAAAACATCATATAAGTTATTAAACGTTTAATTTATATTTATAACATTATATTATTTGTAAATATAGAGTTCTTATTTTAATATGTATGTTCGAGATTTAATAAACTACTTGTTCTAATATAACTTAGACATGTAGGTATATAGCAATTAGCCAACTACACAAAAAAGTTTGCAATCACAACTTAAATGAATTCTAAGTGCATAACATTGTTATTAATAAAAATATATATCTATAGGCACAAAAGTGGTATAATATAAATTACATAACATCTGAATTAACAAACCGAAGTACAGTGATAAAACCTTAAACAGGCACTAAAGTTACCCATACAATTAGATACATTCCTACTATCTATAAACATATTCCAATTAAGAGCTTCCGATAAGTAAATGCCTTAAACGAAGGCTGAACACAAAAGCACGAAAGTGCACCTACTGGAATGTCCCAACATACATACGATTTGATTAAAACAAACAAAGGCACAACACAGTGAGACCTCCGAAGTGTAGCTTCTACACACACTAACGTGATATTACTTATACTAACGTTACGTATGCGAATACTAAAGTAGTTAAAATGTACTCGTATCTATGGCATTTTCAAACTAGACTAAAGTAACAAATCAGTCTTCCAATGAATTACGAAATAATAAGGTGTGTTACAATTAACTTAATATGAAATTAACATTAAAAGTTAAAGTAGAGATAGCTCTACATCGATTTGGAAAATGGTATAACAGTTAAACATTACAATTGATATCTTTAAAATTGTACTGTATCGTAAATTAACTACAAAAACAGTGTCGCATTAATTTTGCACTGTTTAATTCTAAATATATTATTTCACAACAATATAATGACCCATTAGGTATATAGTAATAGAAAGTAATGCAAAAACGATTACACTTTAGAATCTTGAAGAAAAACTTATAGTAAGGTTTTATACGTAAAATACATTTTAACAGCGAATCGCGACGGTTTTCTGTATCTATCGTTACAACTTAAAAAAGTCATTGAGCATTTTACTAAGTGAATATTTTTTTTATAATTAATGACGACCGTGCTTGTGCTGTTTTATAAAATAAGATTTATGTACACGTACCTACATATCGACAGTGACAGTGAGCATAACTAGACATTAACAACAATATATGGCAATCGATAATCAGTTATCTGACCCGTAACATATAGGAATTTATGTAGGAATTAGGTATGTACGTAGACAGGTCGCTCTTCGCAATGTACAAGCGTCGCGCGCCGCACGGTCCTTCCCAAGAGTTTCTTTGTGTACGAGGTTTACAATATTGGGACCTGTTGCTAGTGGTATGGCGTGGTGCGACGCGGAGGACTAGAGTAAGCTGTAGCGAGCGTGAGGTAGTAGCGGCGTTTCAGTCTATAAACATCACAGTCGCGGACAACAAATTGCACAATAACTCGTCTAAGCGGAACCGCAAAGCCGCGTGGCGCACGGCGTGGCCGGCGCTGCTTGCCTGCCCTTCGGCCCACACAGTTACCGCTCCAACATTATCATCTAATTAAAGCTAACCTATTTTCTGCTATTTTATTAACAAAGAGGTAAATGTTAAAATATAAAGTCAAAGAAGAAAATAAACAAAAATAAAATCACAAAAAGACATCGCGTGCCCCTAACGGAAATTTGATTTCGTTGGGGGGCTTCGATGATTGAGAAAATAAATAAGAAGAGAGGTAGAATAGAAGTGGCCGCGGGGCCCATTGCAATCGCCCGGCCGGAGCGCCAGGCCAGAGTGGCGTGCGCGCGCGGCGCGTCCTACCAGTAGCCTACCAATAAGTGCCTTACGTCTAACTTTGTACGCCTAAGTCAGTCTTTTTAAAGTTCGCGCTAAACGACTCTATTGTTCAATCTCTTTCGCTACTACAATCAAGGGCAAAATTTCGTGGGGGGACTATGACTCCCGATGGTGGTTCGATGTCATGGCGACGAGACACGGATAGGTCTTCAACGTGGTCGTCATCAGGTAGCGGTGACCTAGGCGATTGAGGTGCTGATCGTGGTGGAGTTCTTGGAGCGAGAGCTGCATGCGCGGCGGCTGCTAAAGCCATAGCGTGCAGCGCCTCTCTACCACCATCTCTTGTAGCGCCTTCTAAAGCTTGCTGTAGGAAAGAGGGATCAATAAGGGGCGCTGTTGCAGTTCCATCTTCATTGCCACCAGTACCACTTAAACCGTAGGGGAAGGCAGCGCCGTTCGTCTCTCTTTTAACACCACGACTCATCGGCCTACTCGTCGTAATGCCTAGTTTTTTTACCTTATCATAGAGAGTACGTGATGGCACGCCATATTTACGAGACGCCTGTAGAGCACTCATTCCATTTCTTACACATTCAATCGCAGACATTATATCGGATCGTGTGTATTGTTTATATCGCTTCCATTCCGGTTTTTGCTGTGGTGGTACATATGGTGCGAGTCCAGCTCGTACATCTTGTTGGAAATTGGCCGGTGGCGGGGAGGGATGGAAATTGCGTGAGTTCTCTTCTTCAAAGGAGCGTTCTGTGTAGGGTGAATGGGCGTCTTCCGATCGGTCTGACCTATTGTAGTGAGGTGATGATGCTCTCGAAGATAATCTGCGAGGGCGGTAGTCGAATGGGCGCTGCGGGCTTGGGGGTCTTTCAGGTTCGTGAGCAGAACCGTTGGAATTAAGGCGCGGGGGCACGTTGTTGTTGACTGGATGGCAGACAAGAGCCATTGGCTGGGAGGAGTCGACTGGGGCTGACTGGGCGAGAACGTTGCGGAGTATGGGTGTGTCGCGTGTGGCTAGCATGCTGGACAGTTTTTTGCGTTTCAGGGGGTTCATGTCGGCTGAGTCGTAGGCTGCGGAGAGGGGGGCGCCACAGGCGGCGGCGGCCAGCGGGGGGCACCGGTGGTGAGACGCTGGATGGCGCGGCGGGCACGACACGCGGCGGAGACGCTGCCGGGTTCGTTCATTACCAGGACGCCGGCGCAACTCCGTCATCAACAACCCTTTGACCTCGAGCTGTTCGGCAACCTTCATTATCCTCGGTATCTGCGCTTGGGTTACATTCACCTCACCCGTATACATGTACTCTAGGAGCGCGCGCATCTCGAAGTCTTTCACCCCCGGAAATAGGATGCTACAGTGGTCCATCGGAACGTCAGCCAGGATTGACTGGAAGTAGGGCGAGTTAGCAGCGAGAACCACTCGGTGGGCCTTGAAGGTGACCTGATCATCTACGACAAGTGTACAGTCCACGTAGGTTTCGACCTTTATCAGGGCTTCTAGGATCTCCACTAGGTTCGTCTTGTGATGGTTCCATTTTAAGCAGAATGTCTGCTGACCTCACTGCTCCCATCTTTTTGAATTGTGATTCTGTTAACAAAAAAACACGTAGGTATGAGTTGAAATTCAACAAAATAAAAAAAAAATTTTGGGCTATTACTTCTTTGAAAACTTGCGAGATGTACATAAACTATGATTTGAAGAATTTTTTTTTAATTCTTGATGTAGATCATCCTAATACCTGGGTACCCTACATCAATAATGTCTTATCTTAATATCATAGTGCTTTTCGTTTGCTGAGTTATTAATTGGTTCTTGTTTAGATATTTTTAATATGTATCCAAATTACCTAACATTTTATGGTTTAAGTGACTAATTCTTAAAAATAATCTTATACTTACATACCCATAAGAAAAATAGTTCGTAAAAAATATTCGATAGTTACTTCATGTTTTGCAATTATTACAGTAAAAGATAAATATTGGCTTTAAATAACTTTGTTTCAGTTTAAGGAAAATTAAGACTAAATAAGCATTTTTCTCGATACATTTTCATGACTAATAATATTCAACATTAAAAACATACTTACGAAAAATCATAACTATTAAAATAAGTAATTTTAATAGTTATGATTTTTCAGATTCATTATCATATTCATATTAAAAGTCTTATAAAATATAAAACAATTGCAAAACGGTACAAAAAACAAAACACGTATGCAATACGCACCCGGTAGGACTCCATCAAACGTAGAAGCGGGATACATTTTCGTCCGAAGCGCGCCACGGCGCGCTCGTAAGGTACACTAACAAATACAATCCAAGAGATGCAACGCAAAGTGAAGTAGAATGCGAGCAAGCTGATGAGCGCGACTGGTCGTGCGGCGGCCCACTGCGCGACTGCCCGATTGCACCGCCCTTCCCCATTTACATATTTCGCTCTATAGCCCTTCCTCACTGCCAAATTGACTTTTTACCTTTTATTCGGCAGGTAAATCGAATTTAGGGGAATCATGAAAGCACCGGCTCCCTCCTGTTGTGAATTAATACTCACCTGATTCAATTCTTATTTACAACGAGCAAAAGCACAAAATCACCTAGCACCACTGCGAACTTCGCGAAAGTTTACACAAACCTGTCGTCGCTGAATCCCATTTGGATATGGTCACCACAGAGTTTATAAAATTTGCGATTAATAATAGAGACTCACCCTTTGATGAGTGACAAATCCAGAAGCCGATTCAGCTCAGCAACGTTGTGAAATGTCCGTGAAACAATTGAAAGTCTTGAGCACAACACTTGTACATAAGTTTATCACGTTGGGGGTTGTTTCGCGGATAAGTGGTGTGCGCCCTGTGGGGGCGGCGTGCTCTGGCGAGCGTGTGGCGATGACTGTAGGCTCGGCGTTGCAGGCGTCGGCGGTGCGTGCGCCCGCCCCGCACCTCCTGCGTGCGCTTTTTACGCACGCAGCGCGCCAGAGTGCAGTGCAATTGCGTGCGGGGGGGCGCGGGAGAAGTCCGCCGACGAATTGCAGCCCGCCGGGAGGGACGCGTGTGAGTGCGCTCGCGCCGGTGTGAGTGACACACGACACTATAAAGCCTATTTGGACTTATAAAAACACACGGCCGTCCTTTGTATGGTAACAAAACTTCTCAGTGTGCCATAGAAATTCTAATGGTTCGCCTCGCTAATTATCATAAATATCGTATTAATATGCTCGGTTGCATTTACATTAAATAAATACAAGCGTTTTTAAATATGCAAGGTTACATTAGATAATTATATAGGTACCTAGGCATATAAATAGGTAGATAATGCACAATATAATAAAGCTACTCATACTTAATTTTATCTATTTTGACACTTATCTCCATTGATACTTTCTCCAGACTAGCATATTTTCGTTACATTTGCAGTAACGAATGCAACTAACATATGCATAGTTGCAGGAATTAGGTTACAGAGCAAACTGGGATTGCAAAAATACTTATGCCAAATGTACCGAGAGGCACTGAAATGGTCTTTGTTATGACATCTCCATAGTACCTAAATAATGCATATACAATTCCAAGCACAATAATTGGAGTGCAGTCAAAGGAAAGTGGGCGCGCCTGAAATACGTCGCGCTCGCTCCGCATGAATCGCCCCAAAAATTCCGAAAAGTGCGTTAACAACGACGGCAAACGGGGTCATTGACACATTGCCTGCGGAGGGAACGCCAAAATAGCGCGAAATGCACTCAAAAATAGACCAAGCTGTGTGCAATATTTTTGTTACGGTTGCATAGAGCTCGGCTTCCGTCGCTTTAGGGAATTTAAGAATGTAATGCATTCAACTAGCGTCCGTAGTTATGTGAAACTATTTCACACGTTCCGTGAATAGTATCAACCTTTGTATTTACTAATAATCTTCATTTATATTAAGTAAAAGGTAGGTAAAAACTCGGTAAAACAAAATTATATCTACGTATGTTTAGGTAGGTAAGTATAAATGTAGAGTTCTAACTTTTTATCTTTCTTGGTCATTGTTTGTACAAAATGGCTTCAAAAATTTAGGTACAGTAGCTGCGCACAGCGTTCGCAATTTGCCAAATTGCCATACCTAGCAATCAATGAAAAGGACTGATATTTGATAGAGTTTATTGTGCTAAAACTAGCGAGAAACTAGGTTCATATTCTAGGTAGATAACACATGTTTGTCCAGTCGGACTCAGATATTTTTTTTATTTCGGGTGCAAATCTGCTGTAAATTCTATAAGATTAGAAGTAATTCAAAGTAAACTGTATTAGGAGGTTACGTGTGCCATAATAAAAAATGTTTTTAAATTTCAACTTGGTAATTTACAAGTCGTATGAGCTTCAAGTCATAAGTAGTAAAAATTAAATAAAAATGTTTATCATCAAGAATATGTTAATATAAACCCACTCAATCCATCCATTAGAACAATCCATCTACATGATTACAAATCTCCTCTAGGTTTTGCAACAGTAGCGTGTCTTATTTAAAACCTATCACGGATGGTTTTTATAAGATTAGTTACTTTAATCTGGATAATGCAATTATATTATAAATTATTGACACATCTAGCAGGGTGCCAATCTTCATGATCTCTATAGACATTATTATACGGGACACGTGGATTGTCATCGATTTTATAGACGGATAAAGGGGAATGGTAACTTCGATCAAATGGTCAAAATCTATTAATATTATACGGTATAATGCCTACGTTTTGAAGATTATAATAAATAAAATCATTTTCTAAAGCAACAAAGCAGTTGGTGCATGATTTTTTTTTAATATTTGATATTTGAAATAAAATATAATTTGTCTGAATGTTGATAAAACCAAATAAAACAATATGAAATAAATTTAATATAATAATATTTTTCCCACGGAATAATTCTATATCCATAAATTCCTTAGCAGAAACAATGGCAGGGAATGTCATGGAGCCACTCATCTCGAAGAATGGAGAGCACTCGACTGGAGGGCGCAATCATTTGCATATCGATGACGTCCATTTGCTTCGAATACGAGTGTTAACGAATACCATGCAAATCGTATGGGAAAACTTTATTACATTTAGTGAGGATTTATTAGTAATTGAGCTCACGTACATTGCATTATTTCTTAATTGCATGTGCACAAAACAGTTGCATTAACTGCTAGACCTGATAAAAAGCCAAATTGCAATACTCATTAGATAAAACTGTAACAGTGAAGCCAAGCGCAAAATAGGTGTTTGTTTGATAACATTTTACTAGACGTGTAATTAAGTGAAAATAATAGTCTTGTCTATACTAGAAATGAGCCAATTAGTCTACGCAGTTTGACAGCGCCTAAACAAGTTTCCATGTACAGTAAAAGATNGAAAAATAGTTCGTAAAAATATCGATAGTTACTTCTGTTTTGCAATATTTTACAGTAAAAGATAATATTGCTTTAAATAACTTTGTTTCAGTTTAAGGAAAATTAAGACTAAATAAGCATTTTTCTCGATACATTTTCATGACTAATAATATTCAACATTAAAAACATACTTACGAAAAATCATAACTATTAAAATAAGTAATTTTAATAGTTATGATTTTTCAGATTCATTATCATATTCATATTAAAAGTCTTATAAAATATAAAACAATTGCAAAACGGTACAAAAACAAAACACGTATGCAATACGCACCCGGTAGGACTCCCTCAAACGTAGAAGCGGGATACATTTTCGTCCGAAGCGCGCCACGGCGCGCTCGTAAGGTACACTAACAAATACAATCCAAGAGATGCAACGCAAAGTGAAGTAGAATGCGAGCAAGCTGATGAGCGCGACTGGTCGTGCGGCGGCCCACTGCGCGACTGCCCGATTGCACCGCCCTTCCCCATTTACATATTTCGCTCTATAGCCCTTCCTCACTGCCAAATTGACTTTTTACCTTTTATTCGGCAGGTAAATCGAATTTAGGGGAATCATGAAAGCACCGGCTCCCTCCTGTTGTGAATTAATACTCACCTGATTCAATTCTTATTTACAACGAGCAAAGCACAAAATCACCTAGCACCACTGCGAACTTCGCGAAAGTTTACACAAACCTGTCGTCGCTGAATCCCATTTGGATATGGTCACCACAGAGTTTATAAAATTTGCGATTAATAATAGAGACTCACCCTTTGATGAGTGACAAATCCAGAAGCCGATTCAGCTCAGCAACGTTGTGAAATGTCCGTGAAACAATTGAAAGTCTTGAGCACAACACTTGTACATAAGTTTATCACGTTGGGGGTTGTTTCGCGGATAAGTGGTGTGCGCCCTGTGGGGGCGGCGTGCTCTGGCGAGCGTGTGGCGATGACTGTAGGCTCGGCGTTGCAGGCGTCGGCGGTGCGTGCGCCCGCCCCGCACCTCCTGCGTGCGCTTTTTACGCACGCAGCGCGCCAGAGTGCAGTGCAATTGCGTGCGGGCGGGAGGGCGCGGGGAGAAGTCCGCCGACGAATTGCAGCCCGCCGGGAGGGACGCGTGTGAGTGCGCTCGCGCCGGTGTGAGTGACACACGACACTATAAAGCCTATTTGGACTTATAAAAAACACACGGCCGTCCCTTTGTATGGTAACAAAACTTCTCAGTGTGCCATAGAAATTCTAATGGTTCGCCTCGCTAATTATCATAAATATCGTATTAATATGCTCGGTTGCATTTACATTAAATAAATACAAGCGTTTTTAAATATGCAAGGTTACATTAGATAATTATATAGGTACCTAGGCATATCAAATAGGTAGATAATGCACAAATATAAATAAAGCTACTCATACTTAATTTTTATCTATTTTGACACTTATCTCCATTGATACTTTCTCCAGACTAGCATATTTTCGTTACATTTGCAGTAACGAATGCAACTAACATATGCAATAAGTTGCAGGAATTAGGTTAATGAGCAAACTGGTAGATTGCAAAATACTTATGCCAAATGTACCCTGAGAGGCACATGAAATGGTCTTTGTTATGACATCTCCATAGTACCTAAATAATGCATATACAATTCCAAGCACAATAATTGGAGTGCAGTCAAAGGAAAGTGGGCGCGCCTGAAATACGTCGCGCTCGCTCCGCATGAATCGCCCCAAAAATTCCGAAAAGTGCGTTAACAACGACGGCAAACGGGGTCATTGACACATTGCCTGCGGAGGGAACGCCAAAATAGCGCGAAATGCACTCAAAAATAGACCAAGCTGTGTGCAATATTTTTTGTTACGGTTGCATAGAGCTCGGCTTCCGTCGCTATTAGGGAATTTGAGAATGTAATGCATTCAACTAGCGTCCCGTAGTTATGTGAAACTATTTCACACGTTTCCGTGAATAGTATCAACCTTTGTATTTACTAATAATCTTCATTTATATTAAGTAAAAGGTAGGTAAAAACTCGGTAAAACAAAATTAATATCTACGTATGTTTAGGTAGGTAAGTATAAATGTAGAGTTCTAACTTTTTATCTTTCTTGGTCATTGTTTGTACAAAATGGCTTCAAAAATTTAGGTACAGTAGCTGCGCACAGCGTTCGCAATTTACCAAATTGCCATACCTAGCAATCAATGAAAAGGACTGATATTTGATAGAGTTTATTGTGCTAAAACTAGCGAGAAACTAGGTTCATATTCTAGGTAGATAACACATGTTTGTCCAGTCGGACTCAGATATTTTTTTTATTTCGGGTGCAAATCTGCTGTAAATTCTATAAGATTAGAAGTAATTCAAAGTAAACTGTATTAGGAGGTTACGTGTGCCATAATAAAAAATGTTTTTAAATTTCAACTTGGTAATTTACAAGTCGTATGAGCTTCAAGTCATAAGTAGTAAAAATTAAATAAAAATGTTTATCATCAAGAATATGTTAATATAAAACCCACTCAATCCATCCATTAGAACAATCCATCTACATGATTACAAATCTCCTCTAGGTTTTGCAACAGTAGCGTGTCTTATTTAAAACCTATCACGGATGGTTTTTATAAGATTAGTTACTTTAATCTGGATAATGCAATTATATTATAAATTATTGACACATCTAGCAGGGTGCCAATCTTCATGATCTCTATAGACATTATTATACGGGACACGTGGATTGTCATCGATTTTATAGACGGATAAAGGGGAATGGTAACTTCGATCAAATGGTCAAAATCTATTAATATTATACGGTATATATGCCTACGTTTTGAAGATTATAATAAATAAAATCATTTTCTAAAGCAACAAAGCAGTTGGTGCATGATTTTTTTTTAATATTTGATATTTGAAATAAAATATAATTTGTCTGAATGTTGATAAAACCAAATAAAACAATATGAAATAAATTTAATATAATAATATTTTTCCCACGGAATAATTTCTATATCCATAAATTCCTTAGCAGAAACAATGGCAGGGAATGTCATGGAGCCACTCATCTCGAAGAATGGAGAGCACTCGACTGGAGGGCGCAATCATTTGCATATCGATGACGTCCATTTGCTTCGAATACGAGTGTTAACGAATACCATGCAAATCGTATGGGAAAACTTTATTACATTTAGTGAGGATTTTATTAGTAATTGAGCTCAACGTACATTGCATTATTTCTTAATTGCATGTGCACAAAACAGTTGCATTAACTGCTAGACCTGATAAAAAGCCAAATTGCAATACTCATTAGATAAAACTGTAACAGTGAAGCCAAGCGCAAAATAGGTGTTTTGTTTGATAACATTTTACTAGACGTGTAATTAAGTGAAAATAAATAGTCTTGTCTATACTAGAAATGAGCCAATTAGTCTACGCAGTTTGACAGCGCCTAAACAAGTTTCCATGTACAGTTAAAAGATCCGATATGTTTAGATAATTTGCAATATCTGCATCGGTCATCAACTTATCAGCGGTAAACCGCACCGTTAGCGTTAATAATTTAAGTATATATTGTGCCGGAAACCGATATGCAAATGCATACTATTGTTTCTACTCTAAACACTTTTGACCTTTGATTTTGGACGCTCACTCAATTAACTTAATTAGTATTGAAATTTGCGCGGAAGCATTAATTATCGTACAGTGCAATCAACTCTGACAGTTTGCGAGTCACATTGCTATAATTTTGGCGACAATTGATGAACAATGCACATTTTCGGATGCACAAAAGTGCATTATGTTAATACCAGCATAAACATACGCGACCTATCCCACGGCGCGCGCGCATTACCGCTTCTGAATTCTACGAGGGTTACATAAAAAACTAATAAAAAAGCAATAATCAGATCCCGCATGTTGGCTTGTTGAGTACGAAATTGACGCGACTGATCAACCGTGAGGGATGAATCGACAATAGGAGTTATTGCACTGATGGTATTGTCTAAAATAATCGGGGTGCTAGCCTAACAGTTACTCGTATTATTAAAAAACCAGTTAACCTTAAAAAATAAGAAGCTTCCAATCCAATGGTATTGTCGGTACTAACAAAATTTCAAAGTATTTTATTTAAAATAAGTGTCTTTTGTTTGTTTTAAGTCGTATGTTACTCATCCTTTTCTGACACAAACTTTATAGGTTTTAATTGTTCATAACACCACGATCAGACCCATCGAGTAAAATAACTAACCTCTGAAAACACCACAAACATGATTTTAAAACCCCAGGGATAAACATTATGTTCAAACAAACTCAAAAAAATTTTCCGAATGATCCCTGTTTTACCATTTCTTTTATAGTCACCATATTATTTAATTGACCGGGTGCAAATATATATTAAATCTTCGCGTATATTCGTTAACGGCAATTAAAACGGTGGCTTTGCATAATGAGCTAAAGGGTGTGCCACATAAAGAGATAATTGTAATTTCACGCGGGCCTCGGCCTTGTCATTTGTCACCAGCATCCTGCCACGCGTCCTGTACGAATTTATTATTTTATATTATCTGGGGAGCCCTTACCCTCTTATCTCCCATATTAACTGTTAGACAATTAAATAATAGCCCATACACCCTACTTTTGTCTGCGCGGTTATTGTATCTGTGGAGGATCAAGTATAATTCGCCTTATGGGTTTATATCTAATGTGATTAGCATAGGTAAGTACTTAAAGAATGAAATTTGAAAATTTTATTTAAAATTAGACCATCTATATAAATGACCTACATTTACTGATTTTATATTTTTACGACCTTTTTTGTACACAACGGATTGGCGGTAGGTACTATTTTTAACTAATTAATCAATCAGCATATGAAGTCCCAATGGAGGACAGAGGCCTTCTCACAAGAAATATTTTAAAATTGTCATTAACTAATTCAGGGTATTTGTTTAAAAACCGACGCTCTACATAAAATTATGAGATGATTTTCTATTGAGGCACTTGTATTTACTTGTAGAGAAAGCATTTAAAATAATATATACGAGTACAGTATTATATATATTTCGTTTAGACACAAAGTTTCATGAACACATTAGGGTTTATTTTGATTTACGAGCCTTATAACGTTATCCTATAAAAATATAACTCTTAACCTTTCAGTTACTATCGCAATGCGTTAGAGAACCTACGTTGTATAAATTACCACGGTCAATTATTGCATATTTTTTGTATTTATTTTTAAGTAAGTAAACTACAGACGTTTGACCACTATCGCACTTGATGTTAAGTAACGTCAGCTCAAGTTATTCTTGAAGGTAGCAATTCAATATATTTTAGTAGTAACGCATAACGAACACGTTTGTCCAGATTGAAACGGAGATGGGCCGATGCAAGCGCATTGAAGTCGCGCGCCCGGATGCCGCTCATTGTAGCGAAACTCCCCGCCGAACCCGGTGAGACAATGCACTCTTTCCTCCTATTGTTTGAATGAACTATTCATAATTTATACGTTCACTAAATAAAGATTGCAATTTTATTGGCTCGAGCTACGCGTGATTGGGTGCATTTACTTCGGATACATGGCTGTCGGGTTCAGCATCCTTCGTTGACCTTTACATAACAAACCTTTGTGTTTATTATACAAATAGTTATATTTAACAGAAAATACACTGAAGTATAAATATAGGTATTCATTTATACATATTGGTATAAATAAAGATTATTTCATTATTAAGGTTTATTCTCATTTATAGACGAGATGGGTTTGGCAGTGTTAAAGAAAAAAACTTCTCTCTTCAATCTATCGTAGTCCACAGCTGGACAAAGGTCGCCCATTTCCGCCAGATATCTCACCCAGCCTCCACTAGCGACATTTCGCAAAAAAAGAAAAGAGTGTAAAAATAATTGGCAAAGCTTAATATTTTAACTTAAACAATGGATATTATCATTCCTAAGTTTATTTAGTCAACAGCAAAGTACATCCAACAGGGGACTTCGATATTTTGCAGAAATTAAGAATGAAGAGAAAAACACAATTTAAACAATAGTTATGGTAGCAACAATTACTCGTATAAGACATAAGGTATCCTATATATACAGACAAAAATGGAAACTTATAATAAACATTTAGGTATTCAATCATTTCACACGTAAAATGATACACTCAAAAACTGAGTGACTGCTGGTTAATGCGATGAGTAATTATTAAAATTATCTATATCTTTTTCCCTTAAAATTGTTCAATAAATATTACTTATCTACGCTAATTATATTAACGGATCTTTATTAAAAATAATAAAGAAACCCTATGGCATACCGAAAAACTATAATGCAAATGTCAATTTATAAGAGACATCACCTTTTTACTTCGAAATGGGTCAAGAGGCCCCAAAAAAACTATAATAAATTAAAAATGGGCGGTTCTGCTAAGTATGTTTGTCAAAATATTACCGAGCACCTGCTTTGCAGACAGGGTGGCGCGTAACGAACTTTTATAAATGTCTTTGAACCATGGTTAGTTTTATAATAATTACAAATTTTTAATATCATATTCTAGTTCGATACTTGATAACACTTAGCACTGTTAGTCATCTCATTAATATTAAAATGATTCCGACGTTAGATCAACTATAGATATTTTTCCATAATATTCAGCATAATTGTAGACTATTCCAGTAAGTAAAATATTACCTACATATTTCCTTAAAACTTAAGTATAAGCTTTTATATGAAATTTAGTAAGTAAAACCAAATGCCATGATTCTGATCTACTCTATCATTGATTTCTGAATAAAATTGTCATACCTACAGCTTTGAGCTAAAGTTTATTTATTTAAACAAAGCATTGCACTAGTATTATTAATAAAAATAGCCTAATTCATGTATATCTAAACATCTATAATTCATAAATTACATGTTACGTGAAACACACGTCCGCATCAAACGTGATAAGAATCAAAATACTTAAAAAGTATAAGTTTATCCGAAGATAATTCGCCGCTCGCGTCCGCGGCCATGTTGCCGCCCGAAGCTTCACAAAATAAAACAACAGCGACCGCTTACCTTTTTTTATTTTTTAATACAGGATCATTTTTCTTACCAGGGGATTATCTTTTTTATTATGCTAAACAAATTCCGTACTTAGTACCGTTGATATAAGGTCGATATGACTATCGGAGGCTGTGCCGAAGTGGACGTCCTTGGGCGGACTCGATCTGCTAGGCACGAGAGACCGTCCCATCGCCGCATACTGGTCGTTGCACCGACGCGATACTTTTAAAATGCATTGGAAAGTAGAAATCGTATACGTTGGTTTCATGGTGATACATTTCTGCTGCGTAGCTTTTGAGTATAGCTAATGTGGGCGTGTTATATTCATATGTTTTACTTATGAATATTATACATTTCAATATCAATATTTTCGCATATACTAAAGTCAATGGACATAAATGTTTTACAAGGAAATAGAGCTACCCTACTAGAAACTGCCTACGCAATTATTTTCGGTATCGACCGAGGCTAGGGAGGTGGGTACATAAATAAACAATTTAAGAGAGCCATTACGTGCTATTTTCAAGTTTTGTAAAACAGTCGTTGGGTAAGTTCAGTCGCACCCATCACTAATGAGACACAATGTTTTGTCCTCGGATTTATGACTGTACAGTGGTCGCTAACATTTGAAAACTATTCTGATTTCGCAACTGATGGCAAACTATTTCTTAAAACGATTTCACATCCCCACATAAATTGAGGTGTCTTATTGACAACATGACCCAACAATGGTAATAATATTCTCTAAAAAGTTTATATTTTCTACATACTACAGTTATACTACGGTCATACATTTTAGGATCACTTGCTTATAGATATCTCCTATATATTCTTCATTAATTAGCCTTAGACTTGTTACTGCCGACATAAAGCTCCACTTTATACCATAAAAAATTAATGAAATACCTCGAAATAAAACAGTGCACAATAATTCCATCCTTTTTTAAAAGGTATAATAAAAAATAGCGGTCAGTAAGTAACTATTACAGAAAAGCTCCATTCCATGCTACATTTATACAAACGACACGTCGAACAAAACCCGTCGCCATTAAAATGAAAGGTTTTATTTTAGCAAAATCAATAGTCAAAGTATAGGTGTACGTTTTATCCTGCTCGTGCATAGCATGGCCGGTAGATGGACAATACGATAGGCCTTAATTACAGGTATCATTCGCAATAAACTCGTCCGCGGCGACCGACATAGACTGCGACATGCAAAACATTGATACACAACGCGGGGTCCTATTTCAAACGTGTTTGTTTGAACGTTGCCTAGCTCTATGTGGGGTTGAATACGGTTGACGCTGACACTAAATGGGGGAGAATTTTAACGCACTTTCGATCATCAGGTAGGAAACTGAAGTTACAAAGGAATATACCTTAACACATGGTCGATGATATGAAATGAGCTTATACATTTTAGGACTCATATTAAATAAGCTTAATATGTATAGTGATTACTCATTTCAAATTAAAAATTAAATAATTACTTAGAATTACTAAGAATTAAATCAATAATAATTATCTATCCAAAATAGATCTTTGGATGTACTCAAGTTCTTGATCACAAACTAACTTCTGGGTCCTAATAGTTCGCCACTGAGCTTATTTACGTATTTGCTGCCACCGCTGTCAACTATTTTACATTCGGTACTTCATCTCTCCCCAAGGGAGTCCTACTCTACATTATGTACGGACGTATCTGAAAATGCCAGGTAATTAATTTTACAGAATCAAACCTAATACCTACCTTACTCTTCGTGTAAATAATCTCCCATTACGCCATTTAAATTGCCATTTTCTAAGTGTTAGTTTTGGCAAAGCATCTTAATCAAATGAATAGATACTTATAGTTCAATTCACGAAAGATGACTACTGCACTGAAGTCAGTTTTTTCGATTCCTTCCGTTGTTGTGGCGGCGACGGTGGTAATTCTTGTATTTTATCAACGCTCATGGTATTGTCTCCCTCTAATTAAAATAGTTCTCATCTCGCGCAGAAGGCCGCCGATTGTGGTCATCATTCATGAAACGTATTATATAAGCATACTATTTCTAAAGATTTTTTAAGGTTTTTTATCACTAAGTAAAAAAAACGATCAACATTTACCGGTAAAGCAAATTTTATGAAGCATGAATCACCTAAAAGGATCGACCACACGTCGTCCGGCATATGCCGATACAAATAAGTACGATTATGAGTTTTACGCTTGCTTTATTCGCGAACCCTCGTCGAGCCGTGGGGTGATACAAAATTGTATTTTTATTATAATCGCTCCTCTTTATTGAGAGGCCTGTCCGTAAGGGTAAACATTGCAGGGTTGTGTTTCGCTACAAAACAACTAAACCGCGAGGGTACGTTGTAATTAGTTATGAATAATGATAATGCCTTACTGGTTCATTGAATATAACAGTTTTACAATATTTCAGTATCAACACAGATTGATTTTGGTTTTTAAGCAACAGTCTGCAAAAATGTCGATACTGTTCGGTGATGATGTGAATCATAATCTTTATTAAATATGCAGAATACATAATTTTGAATAAATAAGTTTGATTCTCTCTCTTTCTCCTCAACCTGTTGTAGTCCACTGCTGAACATAGATCTCCCATATTTTGCGCCAGATAATTGATAATATAAAGTTTGATTGCTATAAACTAATTTAGGGACAGCCCTCAAAGCATAGGGAATTTAGAAAAAATAAATATCACTTACGGTCACAATAAAATGACAGTTTTATTATTCAAGTAATAGCAAAAAACAAGCGAATGTGTCCTCCTGTCCATACTCAATTGGACCCGCATCAAAGGGCTTAGCATAAACCCCTTTTCTCATTTTTATATCACGAAAAGATTGGCCGTGACTATTTTGTTGGCAAATATGTCTGGAACCCATTGTGGTGTAAACGGATATGGGTTTTACATTTACCTTAATAATATGCAGTGAAAAATATAATGTAACGTTTATTTATAAAAAGTACACTGAATTCAGAAATAATTAGAAGAAGAAATAAAAACTGGTGGTACCTACAAACACTTAGTCAAAGATTAGACGTCTGTTTATTTTTCAAACCTGTTTGAGCTTTCGTGGTTTGATGTATATTGGGATATGGGGAACATATACTTTATGTAACGATTTCAATAGCATAACTTTATTCAATAAGAAATTTTTAACACCTTTAAAAAGATTAATCTGTCAAAAGAAGTGAAACAGCCAAAAAAGATTTAATAACTACTAAATATGTGAATGATTGTTACCCCTTCATGGATCCAAAATGAGTGTTTTTAATTAACGTGAGAACTGACCATTTAATTGACATAAAAGTATAATTAGTAATATTATCCGCTAAACTTAAAATAGTCTTAAACGATTTCTTTGTCATATTTTTTCGGTCGGGTTCAACAATTAAATAGAGAAATAATATTACATAATTATACCTACGTGACTCAAATAGCAATTGGCAGATGCAGAATAACAAAAAGATAGAGTTATAGTAATAAAAACAAAGTTATTAAACGTAGATATTTATAGAGCTCATTGCAATTTGTCATTCCGTTATCTTTAGCTATCGTTGCACATTAGATTCTCGGCATTGATACCGTTATCTGCATGTAACTAATGGTACCTAATAAAACGTACATGAATACCTTTTGCTTTTCTATGCGCGAATCAATAGAAGTTTGTAATATGTAAAAATCATGTGTATGGAAAATGATTCAAATTTTACAGTTAATTTAATTTATTCCATTAATCATCATTCGTGATTGTTATTACAAACGAGATCGATACTTTTTCGTATTTCTTACATGGTTATTTGGTGATATGAAATACCTGGAATAATATAGATTGTAATATTTTTTATGATTTTTAATTACCTTATTCTTGGTTGGTCTTGTTAATGATTAGGATGGCTGTAAAACTAAGTCTCTCATATACCGATTGTAAATAATTGTATAGGTACTTAACACGGGTAAGTAGTACCTATAGTGCAGGTAAATTGGTTTCATCATAGATATTTTTGCAAATATATGGTGGTTCTCTATTATTAACTTCATAGAATCCCCCAGTTCGAACAAGCCAATTAGCTTGTTTGCGTGTTTGTTTATGATTAGTCAATAGTGCAACAGCTGGTCTCTATCGGCGCATGCGTAACGCATATTTCACAACGTTTCTCACGTGTGGTGAATTTAACTCAAAATAATCGTTTGCGAAAGTGATTCCTTTTACGAAATGGATTTGGGCGCGGTGCGTGCGCGCGCGAATCCGCGGTACACGCGCGGTGCGTACGCGCAGATAACATGCGTTCGGCCGATAACGGCCTGTGATAGCGCCGTCCCGTCACGATACTGCACATAAAATTTGCTCACATAAATATTTCCAATGGACTTTCGCCCGTATTATCTCCGCGTAGGCTATTTGCTCGATCTGACAATAATTTGTTTTAGAAAGGAGAAAATCATACGTATGCGTCTAATAGAGAACCTTCTGCTATTTAAGTCGATTATAAAGAAAGTTATTTTTTTAATTTAATTGTCTTTTGTGACTGACAAAGAATTAATAATATTAAGAGCGTCGGTGGCTCATTGGTGTGGACTGTTGCATTTCGATCTGGAGGATGCAGTTCAAATCCCGCCACACACCAATGTATTATCGAATTTTCGAAATTATATGTACAGTTATCCGACGCTCTAACAGTGAAGGAAATCTTTGTGAAGAAACCTGCGCCCGCCTAAGAAGAAACTCAAAGGTTGTGTGTGAAGTCGGCCAATCCGCACTGGGCCCGCGTGGACCAGTAAGACCTATACACCCTTTATGGGTAGGCTCGTGCTCCTCGGTGGGGACGTATATGAGCTGTTGTTGAATAATATTAATAAGATAATATATTTATTAACTCTGTGGACATTTAACTCTGTTAAAAATTCCCAGGCTCATTTAGGGGAGGAGGGTTTCAGTAAGTTCTACAAATAAAATAGTTTTTTAAAAATAACACAAAACAAAAGTTTAGAAGTAACATAATATGAGTACTTAACTAAGTTACTTATATTAGTAAAACCTCACAAACATATTATTAACTTGTACTACTGATAAGGTTTAAATTAACCTACTAACCGTCGTTTCTAACTGAAGTTCCGTACGATTTACACGCACATGCGCAATATAACGGCAGAGTAAAGTACAAATTTACACACACACTGGCCAAAAAACCTGTTTCCGAGTATTCGCATTGCTAATCCGACTATGAATGGACGGGCATCCCCAGTCTACAAAGAATTGCAAGTTAGCATAAATAGTGCAGCGTCCACTTTTGTTGTGCAGCCGGCGTAATGATTACATAACAATGAATAACATCAGGTGGCGCGTGCGCATGCAAAAAACACCTGTATTGTGTCAGTTACGTCAATTTCGCACAATTGTACTAGGGCCGCAGAACCGTGTTGGAGGTGTTTGTTTTGTTTCGTACCGCAAAATTGGGCAGTCAAGGTTACATGTTCAATGATGTGGAATTGAAACTACTTTTTTGTGTAAATACTTCCAGTTCCACGTAATTGGTGATGTTTGGATTAGGGATGTTTTAGTTACTTATGCACACATTATAATTATTGAATTCTAACGATTTCGTGAATCAAAATGATTTATTAGCACGGTAATATTAACATAGTATTAGGCTTTGCATTATACCTATTATGTACCTACTCTCATTTTGTTAAAACACTGCCACAATTGTAAACGACCGTTAATCATTATTATAATTCAATATTCATTTTAATCAAACAATTATAGATCATAAAGCGTAATTTATAAGGTACTTTATTATTGATCTCACAATGTACGAACAAACGTGTACCAGGATAACATAAAGTACAAGGAAGTTATTATCTGCTCGACTCAAATTCAATGTTTTTACCTAACCGTAGACGGCTATTTATATTACATTTTACATAAGTCGCTGCCAAAGTTAGGGTTCCTCGAAAACTTAACCAACCAACTTATGTAAAATTATTCAACAACTCACTTATAAATTAAATTAACTCATAAAGAACTCAAATAATTAAAAAAAAAAGTTTTTATATGTATATTATAATTAACGCACAATAAGATCAGTATCTTAATTAGCGCATAATTGAACACACGCTGCATAAATATATCCTTATTATTAAAACCGTACGTGTACATAACATTCTGAAGTTAAAATGTTGTTATGCGCAAACAAATAATTTACTATATGAAGGTTTCATTAATATTCAAAGTTACGTTATTCATTCTCCGCAGATTCTGTTGACGGCCTTCGTACAATTTAAATATGTAGGTAAATGTTTGTATCTAACAGCAAGTGGCACAAATGACGATCACGAAAATAATAGAAGTGAATAAAGTTTTCAAATTTTTTAATAATAAAAATGCAGAAAAAAACTGAAAAATCTTCGATAAAAGAAACAAACAAAATGAAAAGTGTTTTTATTTTCATCTTACTTTCAAAAGTTTAAAAATATAGGTATAATAAGATATTGGTCACTATCACTTGTATTTATATTTTATTACATTATGAATGGCCTTGCCCTATTATGAATTGTTAATGGAAGTAATCCGCCATAAAAGTTATACGGAACCGTTAGTATATTTAGGTTATTCATATTGATAACCGTGTCATGACTCATTTTGGCAACCAGTTCGCGAGGAGGCGGTGCCAAACTACAGTACATAAGCTGAATACATAAACACATTCGCGATTCACGGTATTCGCACACACCAACGCGAGCTAAGATAACGCTCCTGCCGCCCTGGTACAATAATACCTACTGTTTAAAGTCTGTTTTAAAGGCTTTGTTAAGCTACTTTTGTATTCGAATTTTAAATTCGGTTTCTATTCAACCTATCGCAGTCCACTGCTGGTTCGGTTTACTCTAGACTATAACATAACATTCATAATATAATGAAAAGTATTATTTTTAAATAAGTTTACCGCGAGCATGAACAACCAAAAATAAATTAAATTACAAAACGACAATAATAGGTAAATAATTCTGTCAAATGAAAACTACGTTCAGTACGTATTCTAAAGAGATCTCTCTAGATTTTTGTCTCTTTAACAATATATGCCCCAAACTTTCATAAACCCGAAGAACTTACAACACGAAACAATGTATATTCTGTCGCGATAACAATATATATTTTAAACATAACAGATTGTTGAACGACACAAGTTTTGGAGGCTACGCGAGATTTTGAGGCCAAGGCTTACCCACTAACGCTAATATGTAGACATTTTATGTGAGTTAAACACAAATTAGTCAGTACCAACGTTGAAAGGTTAAACAACTGGTCCCGTGCGAAGGGAATTCGATTTCCTGTTAGGCATGTTTAATTTATTACCTTCATATCCGTTGCCGCAATTTAGCAAGATGCAATTTTATAGGATTATTTTTGACATAGTAGGTACTTGCTTATATTAATTTATCGATATCGTTCATAAATACAATATAATGTTTCATTATATTTTATTTAATGTTCGAATAGATAATCAACAAAATATATATTGCGGTACACAACATTAATTATGAACATTACAATTAAATGTAATACATTTAAACATTTAAAATCAAACCACTTCGTTCACAGTAAACCTTTGCAGCGTGGGGTTTGTTAAAAAGAATACGTTAATGAAATTATAAATAAATACCTATTTGTGTAGCGGTATACCTTAGAAAAAATAAAAGAACTAAATGAAGTAACGTTTATCGAAATCAATGATTTAATTTTTTAAACTTCGTCTCGTTCTTGCTATGATATGTATTAAATCTTAAACAACGATATGTATCGTAACGGTCGGACTGTCTATCTAATGATTTGTAGGAAACCTGTAGGTAACGTAGACAATGGTTTTCGAATATGTTAGTTTTTTGTTTTGTTTTACCGGTACGTCACACAGGGCATGTTTTTAATACATCAATTTGTAAATGAACCCCTTGAACGTATTGACGGCTTGCGTCCTCGTGACCAAAATAAGCAGACTGAATAATTGACGAGAGGTGGTACCACCCCCGGTGGACCTTAGCCTTTATCAGTAGATTATAATATGCCACCCGCGAATTATTGATGGATGAGAAACGGCGATTCTTCGAAAGGCCTCTGAATAACTAATGGGATTGAAACAACCAGCAAATATGTGTTATTAAACATGGTTTGTTTTTATACAGCCATTTGCCAGAATTGATGAAAATGCTGGTGAGATTTACGGACTTAGAGCGAGATATTTGGATTTTATTAGCGTATATTCATGGTAATAGAAAACAAATTATAGTTATGGAAAATTAATAGGTAAAATTGTATTGTCATTCGCATAATTCGAATTACATAACTTACGCACCATAACCCAATCGCATTTAAAAATCAATCATAATTATCATATTTTGACAGTATAAGACTTCCTGTGGAACACTTATCTAGGTAGAAACGCTAGAGAATATTTACGTTGGACTAGGTATTTGGTGTTCATAACTTTTTAAAATTAAAATTTTAGGGTTATTATATATATTTTTCAATTAGAATATATGTAGGTACTTAAGTGAGTTATTTAATAAATAATTTATTACATATTTTATTGAACTTTTTAAAAACGAAATACAGAGAAAAGAAATGAGTTAATTATAGGACTAAAAATATTTGAGACATTTTCCTTGCGCTTTTCGGAACATTTGCGAATGGTATCTATCTTAGACGATGATATACATAAAAAAGTTATTTACCTACTCAGCCTTAGAAATATTAACTACATGGTGTCGCAATTGCAATTTCAATTATAATTTGAGGAATCAGGGCCCTAAGCCATAGATTGCAGTTTTGTAAAGAGAATTACATGAATCTTTTCGCGATTTTACCGGACAAGTAGTGCAGATGGCTTAATGATCTATGCGTATCTAAGTTTCGCACATACTGTTATTTAATTTATACTATAAAGTATTTAAATTTTCTTTATAGACAATCGATTGTATTCGAAAAAGACCCACTGAAAAATTAAAAAAAAGGTATACAGTATCGAAAGTAATTAGAATAATTCACAATGGGCATCCAATGATTGAACGGGGCCTTTGCTAAGTATTCATAATTATAGAGATGTTTCGGCCGTGCGTACTGCCGTCCACTATTTGTCTTCCACACGCAAATGTGCCGGGGAAATTAGTGTGAATAATTGATACGTGTCATTTGGCAACCCCCTACCACCCTGCCACCCCATACGTTTTTGGCTACCACGCGCGGGTCAACGTCAATACACGCTTCATGTCATGTTACTTACAAAACAGGCACAACATTCGATTGACAAGAAATACAAGCGGGGTGATTTACGTCATATCCTGCAATAGCAATAAGCTTGCTAGTCCTTAATAAGTATGGTAATAGGGAAGATGACGGACAAACCAATTGAGCTTCTTTTTAATCGTTGAAACGACGTTTTCCATACATTCCGTAAGGAACTTAAACAATATCTAACGTAAAGAATGATAAATGCTTTAGTTTTATTATCGCTTATAATAATTATTATTGTAAAAGATTTTATTCAATATGAGGGTAATAGTAAATCTTATAATCTTAGGGTTCCTGAGCAGAAAATAAATTTATTTATATGCGTTTTAGATTATTTTTGAATACAGTCAACTGACATCCCAATCATATTGAAATTACCAACAATATTTGTTATGGTTTAGATAGCAGATGGTAACTGATGATGACTTCTAATGGACAATGTTCTGGCTATATACCATTTAGCAATTGTCTACCATATCACCTGAAGGTAAGTGACGATGTAGACGAAGATGAGTCACTTTAACTTTAATAAGGTCAAGGTTATAATGATTCCTGATCAAATCCGCAGGCAGTCAGTTCCACTCTTAAACAGTTCGTATAGTAAACGTAGTATAGAAGTGTAGTACGCTTGTTATAATCGCAATTAGTTGTTAGTTTCCAAACCGTCTTGCAGGCGTTATTGGACACCAGGACGAGCGGCTTTGTGTATTTTTAGAAGCTCGGAGGGACTAGATATAATATTTGGTCACTCATATGATGATCAACTAATAGTTTATTAGCTTGCATAATCGTCATCCAAATTTGTTAACCACTAAACCATTGAGCTCACTTATTACAATATCGAAACAATAAATTATGTTGATTGCTCATCTCATAAAACATAAAAAATAATTGTGTACAATACAAAATAAAATGAATTATTTACGCTGAGCTCCGAAATGATGATGATGCATGAAATGTAATTAATTTCATAATTAGCATTTCCGATTTAATTTTGCACTCAGTACCTGTCCCAATTTTTGAAATATTTGTATAATAGTGTTATTTCCCTGTTTTGGAAGTGCATTCGTAGATTTTTGCATAGAGCGCATTTGGATAAAGTACTACTGTGTAGCAAATGCTAACCACGCAGTTATCAAAATTATTTTTAAATTGTCAAAGTGAGCACGCACGAGGCGCGGGGTCCGGTGGTGGCGATGTCCTACATCGATATTTCGTGCATTATTGAACAGTCGCGTGCTACCTCCCGAATTTCCAATGTTTGGCGATTGATGTGTAGATTGACTTTTGTCATTTGCCTCGGCCATGTCAAACAGTAAAATGTTTTTCTATGCCCTCTCCTCAAATTGTTGTGGGCTGTATCGTAATGGACTGAGGCGATTTATAGTAGGTACATCTGATTGCCACGTTGATGGATGGACACGTTTCGTTGTTTTCTCTAGGACCCATTTACTGCGATCGATTTTCATTTAGGCGATATTTTATCAACGTACCTATTCACAATTTTTGTGGCGATCTTTTTCCGATAAAGGTTTGAAATGCTTTTTTTATACTTTACACGAATTAGACAATGGAATTTATATAGACATACATCGTTATTGTATTACCTTCCTTACCTTTGGCCTTTTGTAGAGATGTATCTGTGTGGTATTTTTCACAGCTACGCTTTAAGCAAAATGTAGACTTTCTTATCAATTGCGCAGAAAGGTGAAATGTTCTTTGTGAGAAAGTGTTAACCGTTAGGACTAGTGATAAGGAGATGAGGTTGTGCAAATCCTGAGGGTGGTCGGCGTAAGGTCCGACCATAAAGTCGGCTCGGTTGCAAGCAATGATATAAAATGTCGGTACCTTTGTACTTAAGCACCGTTGCCGCTTATTCATTTAGAAAGTTTTATCTCGCAGAAACAGTTACAGTTGCTTTGTTTTTTTATCATACCTACGCAATTTTTATATTGCCATTTTTTAACTATTGTGAAATCCTTTCGTGTTTCCTTTAAGGAGATAGGAGTATTCACTTTTCGACTCTTATTTTTCTGTTGGGAACGTAAGGTTAAAAATACAAATCTGTGCTAAAACAATTCCTAAGCATTTCATATTTATTGCATTGATTCAATGGGTTACTACTTATATGCAACCATGTGATTGTGAATTTTGTTATTGTTTTAACCGAAGTGAATGGAACCACTTACTTTCGTAGTGCCTAAGGACAAGCGATATTTTGAACAGATCTTTTGATTTGGTTCACTAATTTATCTACGAACATACTAACGATATATGAGATAAATATTAAAAGCAAGGAGTACCTACGAGGGCGTCGGCTCAATGGCCACGTACCAATGCGTTTTCGAATTTTCGTTATATGTACGTTATCCGATGCTCTTACCATGAAGGAAAAACATCGTGAGGAAACCTGCGCATGCCTGCGAAAAGATTCAAAGGTTGTGCGTGAAGTCATCCAATCCGCACTGAGCCCGCGTGGACGACTAAGGGCTAATCACCCTATACGGGTAGGCTCGTGCCCCTCGGTGGGGACTTTTAATGAGCTTATGATGATGATGACCTACGAGATGCACGGCGTGATACCATCGATAGAAGATATACCTTTTAATAGTCTAAAGTCTTCTGTAAAATGGTCTAGGCCAATATAGTTTCCTCTTATATCATGATCAAATGAATGGAATGTCACTCCAAGTAGATAGGTACCTAAAGATGTATTAACTTACTATAGGCGACCTCTTCCATATTACTACTATTACGATGGTATTTATAATGCATCAACTGAGTAAATATAGAATAATTAAATTTGCGTTTTTTTTAAGACAACCTCGTGATATTTGTTTTGCTGCCGGTTTAGTTGGTACTTGTTTATAATAAAGGGTCACATCAGACCCAATGAGTCATTATAGATTATATGTAAAAAAGTGATAAACAGTTACTCATGAATTAAGCGATATTAAAAAGTGAATTTGCATGCGCTTCTTAGGTTCTTTGCAATCATTGGTACCAACTGCTCTTATTGTTCAACAATGCTGCCTTGCTGGGCTGTTAGAACAGAACGCTTAAATTATTGAATGTATTCATTGCTTATATTTTAGAATATTTTAAAAAACCTCCGTTAATTATATGCATTTTAATAACAACATTTGATTACAAAAACTAGAGGACAGTCTAAAAATACACGGGTCATAAACCTTGTTGACTTGAGATAAATACCCAAGCGGGCATTTCACTTATCATCCGGAGAGCCGTATTTCCATTAGCAAGAGAAATGTTCATTATGAAATGTACCGTTACGGTAATATAATGTTTTTTTACACAATTTCAAATAAATAAAGAGAAACCCCAGCCGCTGCATTCAACCTTTAGCACGTTTTGCGGAGAATAGCGCAATTTTAATTACTTTACAGACTTCAAATGTTGCAGAACTCCGCAAAGACGCCGCCCGAGAGATGCATAAAGGGTACAATAAAAACAACGGAAAGGGTTACACAATGCAGAAAAATTACGCAATGACTGGTTTTATGAGTTTGTCAAAAGTGTTGCCATAAAAAATCGACTTTGCAGGTACGAAATAGGACCCTTTGTTGGCGGAGGGGACAGAGCAAAAAAAACTCGTAATGCGAAAACCAGTGCCATTCACAAATGCGGTGTATGCAAATAAATGCAAATCTGTTTACGATCCCTCTGTGCTACAATAAAGGCATTGTTAAGGTGTGACAATAATGCTACCGAATTCGATTATGATGGTTGTTAACAAATTGTTCTCAGAAACTTTCGTTTGCGATTTGAAGCGAACTAAAAAATAAGGAAGTGTTTTCGGCCAAGTTGTGCAACTCTATGCAGTTTGCCTGATGATAGCGTGTTTCAGGTCGCCTACGTGGGACCTCCATCGCAACTGTTTCTTTCCCCTTAATAGTTATGCTTGTTGTATGGCTGAAAAGTTTGACAGGTATTACTGGATACAGTGACATCTGGGGGTAAGGTATTGCCTTCGCTAAGACGAGCCAAGCGTAGTGCACTTACCTACTTTTCTCGAAGTGTTTCGTCGTTTTTTGAACTCTCACAGAGTTGGCTTCCGATGTACCAGAATGTTCATATTCTTAGGATAATATTACTTATCAAACGTACAAAGTCTGCTGTATTACAGCTATTTAATTGAGACTTGATTTTATTCATATCTAAAGTACACCGATTTTGTCACTGTCACACTGATGATCATCAAAATGTTTGATTACTTCCGGAAGTGCCAGAAAGCTGAAATTTGGTATGTTATCTAAGTTAGTATAAAACCAATAAAAAATCATAAAGTCATATGAACTTTCATTACTAACAACAGATCAAAAACTAATTTTCGCATCACTTCCACAACGGTAGCGAAACGGCGTAGCCATACGTATTTACTGATAAGTGGAATTTGTTGAAGTTAGGGTCAATAGACTTAGGCATTGACTTAGGGCTAGATTCAGAAGCTTTGCGGTACTACATAAAATCTGATATCTAATTCACAGGGCAAACCATATGTATTCGTCTTGGCAACATTTTATATGAAATGTGTGTAGTGGTGTAGGTACCTATGGTCCATGGTACTAGTTAGCGATCACAAAATCTTTCTTTTAGGAATTTAGCGTTATTTGATTTATGGGCAGGTAAACGTAAGAAGGGGGAACTTTTAGCCTCTGGAACTACACTCAATCGGAGAAACACAACGTGTGCGTTGTTTCATGCCAGTTTTTTTGTACGGCCGTGTTATTTTAAATGCTCCGCGGGGAGTACGCAAAATTAAAGTTTCTTCAAGTGATTTTTCCTAGTTTGTTTAGGTCTTTGCAAAAAAGCTTATGCTTTTTGGTTTAGGGTTATATGCTTTCCTTTTTAATTATGAAATTATTTACCGCATCTTTTTTTTTCATTTATACTAAAAATTTACTATACTCCAACTCTGAAAATGTTAGCATTTTCCAAAAATATGTTTAAAATAAGGCGTTTTTTTTAAAGATATCTTAACTGCAGTTATACTACAAAACCACTTAAAGGGCATTTACACTAGCGAGCTGCTCACTGCGCAATTAGTCAGCGGTATAGATATATTATGCATAATATATAATGCAATACTTTCAAACTTCTTATAAATTCCCATAAAGCCACATTTTTAACGATATTGTTGTATGAGATGGGATATTTTGCCCTTGAACTTGATCTCTTTATCAAGCGCGAACGGACCTAAACGACTTCTATCAACGAAGCGCATTCCGCACTCTCACATACAAGCCATGCAATATAACATACATATACCCATACAAGCATACAACAGATACACCGAATGAAACGCATGAATACGCTGAACTACGAGTATCAATTGCAGTTGACGGTTCATTCGTTCATGATTTGAAACGTTTTAACTTTCATACATTTTAGTTGTCATTAAAATTATTGGTAAAATAATACAGAAGCTTGCCTTCACGAGCACATACAAGTATTTCAATTTCGATAAATGTACAGAAATATGTAGAACTACGGACAGCACAACTTCTAATCAGAGTCTTAGAAAACAGATAGGATACATATATATGGTGCTTTAACAGACAATAAAGTCTAAGAGAAGTACGGTAGTTGGTCAGTTGTATTGCCCCGTCCACATCATTCACTCATTACACCTATTAAGATGACACCTGTTTTAAGATTATTGGAACTTTATTTTGTTGCACGTTTCTTACATTGTTTCCGAAAACGTTCAATAATCTGATCATACGGTAATGCCATCATTTATGGTCGTACCTTTTATTAAAGTCGATATAGATACTAGATATTTGGGTTACAATTATATCAAGTATGTATATTATTTTTCAAACTGCAATTGTTAACCCATTGAAAAAAAATCGATAATTTAGCTCGTCCGAAACCTTAATGTCAGGAAAATCTAAGCGAGCAAAAAGAAGAACTTTCGGAACAAATATAGCTTATATGCTGTAAAAAACAAGCACAACGCTCTCCAAGGATGGGCCGTGCGGATAATGCGTTGGCGCACACAAGGGTTGGGATATCTGTTGGGTATGCTAATGCATCGAGATTGGGCGGTCGTTGGCCGGGACGCAGCCAAAACCAACTGCCAGCCACTCGCACCGCGTGGCGTAAAAGTTTATGGAAACATGTTTGTAAGTTAAGCGCTTCAAAAAAATCTTATCTGCTGTATTCTAACGATAGTAATAGCCTGTAGGTAAAATTTAAAAGCTGTATGTATGTGTTTTGATGATAAAGTCAAATTTGCCATGTGTCGATCAAAACAGAAATCGGCTTAGAAAAAGTTAGCAAAATACTTTCACTAAATAAATAAGGATAGGAACATACACTCCTCAATCATTCTGTAAAAGTGCATCTCAGTTATACTTGTATTTGGAGGTCATTATTATATCCTCTGAATACATACAGGTTGTATAGGTCAAGTAATATGAATTCCGCGCAGCTCAAAATGAAAGTATATTAAAAATAATAATCAAAAATAACGTGCAGGATGCGTTATATTGTACAAAATAAACGCAGGGCGCAGTGTAACGGAGCATCATGACAGTGTTAAAATCGGTCGATGGGCCGCGTCGCGCCGTGGCCAGTGACTTGAGGGGCAACTGCGCCCGCGCAGCCAACATGCAAGTGTCACCACTTAAGTTTTCTTTCCGGAACGGTAGGTATATTTAAGTAAAAGATACTTATCCAGTTTAGATATTATGCAGTCAAGTTAAGCTGTCGGTATAAATCGTCGATGGTTGATTGTGAACGATCGTGGTGACTAATGGTGAACGGGAATCTAACCATCATTTTACTTCAAAAACTTTCTTTTGTTGTTTTGCGAACAGATCAAGTAATATACACAAACTATTAAAAATCCGACTCATGCATGTGTACATAATTGACGTATTTTTATTAATGTAAAAATATGTTCTCTAAGTGATTTATACAATAATAGTAGCACATTATTTTATTAAAAATCCTCAAAATTCGAAAATCATTGCATGGTTATCCTACACGATGCGCACTGCGCCGTTGCAGTGTTTATCTGTGCATGGGAGGGGGCTGATTATTGCACCTATTGTTAAAAACGAATGTCTATTTTAATGTAATGAAAATATGTTTTTAAAATTCTCAATAAATCAGCGACTTCTTTGTTTCTTCCTTTATTGTATTTGGTTATTGTAGGCTTAACTTTTATCACACTAATCAAGATCATTAAGCGTCAGTTATTGACGTATTGGCGTCAAACGGCGGACTTAAACGGCATTTCCTGAGAATGGGAGACCATAGATGGGCGGCAGAGGGCACCGCTCGGTGTCGGCGCATAATGGATGCATAATAGCGGTGTGCCACTTCTCGTGAAAGTGCATCGGTGCAGCCTTGAGCGGACCTTTTCGTCCATCAAATGTGGCTGAGGCGCTCTCACATTTTACCTTAAGCTTATATTATACATCGAACGTTTATCGCGGTTACGCCATTAAACTATAGGTAACCTGAGGATAACCGAACGACTCATATAATAAATATAAAGTGCTATTAGACTAATACCAGGTTTTTCTACAATTTAACATGCACATTCGTTACAATTAAAGTCGTTTTTACAAAACATTGTTGTCATCAAAATAATAGCAAAAGGTGTTTTCCAATATTTGTGCTCAAATGATAGGAAAATATATTCTTGTCAGAGCTTGCTGAAAAGCAGGTGAGCCTAATTTCAATTACAGAATGGCAATAACGAACCTGTCTTCCTATCAGAGAGTAATATAAGGACCTAAATAGGCAACAGTCATCATTACCATCGGACGTGTTTACTGTTATTATGATTTATTTAAATTGGACAAATAACGATGATGATTAATAATTTTATAATGTTTTTTTATTTTAATATAGATTTTTTTTGTTTCTATTTAATTTACAAGAAACAGATCAAAAATATTGATGATTTCAAAATCGTAGATGAAAGGATTAAGCGAGTCGAAGCAGCGTGTGTGGTGATAGGCGTGCCATGCTGGGTATAAGGCTATCTGCGGGACGAGGGCAGGGGCGGCAGGGGTTATTTCGGTATGCACATTGCATGCAGCGCCATCGACGCACTTGCACTGAAATAGTCAGGTCGGGACGCGACACACTGATCCTGCCCAAGGTCAAGACTGCATATGAAACCCGTCATTGCACTCCGCCCCAGTGGCTCGTCGCCATTTTTATTAATAAGTACTATTTTGTTTTTTTGTAACAAGCAATGGTAACACTTCGGTGTGGTTGTCCAGATGAATAGAAAGAAAGAACGACTTGGTAATGAGGTCGGAGTGATAAAATTAAGACACGACGCAAAAGGTACTGCATAAGTTACCTAATCCGGTTCTCAACCGGGACACAGAAGGGAGAGACAGTTGTTTGGGTATGAACGTTTTGGTAGATTGATCGACAGATGTACATATATAAAGTCTTTGTTTGCTATATTTATTTCGATAGTTTGTAAAATATTAATTCCAAATGCGGTAAACAATGTCTTTGACAAGATCTAAATAACAGAATATCAAGGGCCTCAATGACGCACTATAAGTTATTGATTGTAGCAACAGTGTAACGGGGCAAAACTGATGCAATGATACACACACAGTCTTCAGTAGTATCAATGTTAGCAACGTGACTGTTGGACGATTAATCGATTCTTAATTGCGAATAGTCTTAAACGTCGCGTCTCGAGATAACGCGAAGTGCGTAGCGCTCGTTAGTAAAAATTTAGATAAGAACCTTCTTCGCACCACAATATTTATTGTCATGAGCTAATGGAATTGCCGTTCGATAGTCAATTGACAAACACTTTGCTTTACGTAACGTTATAAAAGTCAGGCTTTATACGAATTTGAAAGTACTTTATCTAGAATAAAATGCCTGCAAATATGACATTACAACCTTACAGAAATTTTTACCAGTTACAAGGAATTTTAACTTGTTACTAGCGATACGTTGAATGCGTCAAAAAGTGATTTAATTAAATTCATTAGCAATCAGTCGAATGACACTGTTATCATAATAACATTTTCGTAAACAGGCACCTCAATCAAAATACCTTCTTAATCTTAATTTCTATATTCAATAACCAATAAGTATAAGAAAGGAAATTGTACGTCGTTTTTTTTGCTTTAGTTTATGTATTTGTATTTGGGGCGATAAATATTTGAAAAATCTTGTATAAGGTTAATACTATCTATTTCTCCAACTACAACACTTATTCTTTTAATATTGAGGGACAGTTGAAGGTTGAGGGACAGTGAAAAACTGGATACCACGCCTAATTATATCCATTTCACACGTTATTTATTCATTGGAATCCACTCTGGGATCACTGATATCACAGATTTATTTTATTCTTAATAGATTTAAGACTGATGGATGTGATGTAAGCAAACTTTCTATTTCCTTGATGCAATCTTTTAAGTTCGATTACATTTGAGTGTTCTCTATGGATCTAAATTAATAGACATTCTGAATTTTAATTTTTTTTTATTTTAAAATTTTTCATTTCTAGAAATACTCAAAGTATAAGAAGTGTGCATTTAGCATGCACTTGCACATGTATTTAAATTTTATTGATCAGACACACCGGCTCGTAAAGGACGTGCTTGAGTAAAATAATAACAAGATTCACCCTCGTGCGGTGGCCACTTTTATGGTTTCAGCTTCCCTTAGGTTTGGTCATCGACACCGACCGTCGAGGGGGGCCAAATGCTACTAATTAACTGCTATGTACTGCAACCTATATTTACAGGTAAATATGAACTCATTTGCCAGTCTTTTATATAAAACCAACCGAATGTTATATCGAGAAGTACAATTTAAACTATTGTATGTCGGGACTCCTGCCCATAAAAAAATGATTCCGATGCTTAGTCACAAAAAGAATTAATTTTCTATAACAACATCTACCCATATACCCTTAGGTAAACGTTAAACAGCAGATCATTCTAAGACACAGTGAATTTACATCACTTTATAACTGCTAATTGGTTGTTTAGGTTTATTGAAATTGAGAGAAAACCAACTATAGGAAAAGAGGTTAAATAGAAACTGACTACCAATACGATAAACATAACGGATTTGGAAGTAGGTAATATCAGTGATTTCGGTATAACTAAGTGGCGGTCTTGCCTAGATCAAAAGAGTCGTTTATCGTAATCTAAAACCTATACGTGTTAAGAATTAGAAATGGCAAAAACTTGTCATTTTGTATGCACGTAATCCCCGCATGTGAACGTTATCGTATAACATTCCTCATCTCCGACGTTTCAATTTTTCCATAAAAACTTCGACACGTCTTAGATAGGGAGGAGCGCATCTACAATGTTGGCGAGGACATTGCACTTCTAGCCTCCCCCCTCGCTGGTCCTTACCTACCCCGCGGGGCCCTGCCGAAACTCGCTAACCGACTGTACCGACCGGATTTAACTATTTAGTCACCCGTCGGGTATTTGCTTGGTGGGTGATAGTTTTAACCTATTTTGTTACTGTATTTGTAACTTTTATTGAATCTTACCTACTCTTGATTAAAATATTTCGTTTGTGAAGAATAATCGCCTTCAAGTAACATTACTTGGATAAATATTTCATATAGAACAGTCATTATATGCATGGACCAGGGTACCTAAACGCAATTTTTATTAGTAAAATAACTAAGCAAGTACCTAAAATTCAACTGAAAGAATGATGAAATAAAATGAACAGAAAAATTTTCGGTACTTTTTACACATTGGTACATAAGTACTCGTACATCAAACATTTTAACTCACACACGTGTTACTATTTGAAATAATCAAAGAGCGCTTATTTCACTTTTGAATTTTGCGATTGCTTATTTTAAATAGAGCTTCGGCAAGACATAATCATGAAGTTTAAATGTACTGTTTATTTAATGATAAACAAGTAGACTTTGTTTTAGATAACGACCCATTAAATTTAAACCTGTTATTTCCATGTTATATTATAGGTGTCTAATAAACCTTTTTAATTAATATATCAATATTAATCTGTTTGAGCAAATTCAAACTTCATCGTCTTAGTATCGGACACCTAAGCCGAGTGACCGTCAATTGTTTGAATTAAAATAATTCATTGATCATCGATAAATCTCGTCTGGTCTCAAGTTTGTTGTTGAACGGTGTTGCATCAACAGAGGCGCGGTGCATCCGCGCGGCTGCTTCCCGTTACTTGCTATGTACTTTGTGACGCACATAGAGTACCCATTTACCCGTTGGTAGCGTCAGCAGATGCATTTTAAGGCGAGTCAAAGTAGCTGATATTTTACTTATATTGGTCATCTTGGTGTTACGATTCCTTACAAACCATCGGTTGCTTTGATTAGCATACCGAGAATGGTTGAGTTGTTAACTTCCGTTGCTTAGTTTCTATGGTACAAGCTCCGTGCTTAATAGGGGGCTATGTAAATATTTATTTATAAAAAAATGACCGAGTACTAGATCCAGTATATTTATTCCAGTAAGGGCATTATTTACTTAGCTAAGAATAAAGAAAGTACAACACGTGAATCCTTACATGGAAACCGTGACACCATTATGTTCTCTGTAAAACTTAAACACAACTTAAAATAATCAGGTTTCAATTTTGTATTTTACAGGCGAAACACATTTCATAAATACATTACCAGGATTTCACTAAGTCCATATGAATGTCGTGGAGTTCAAAGCTACCTCTCTGTGCCCGTTACTACTATGTTGCACGTTAGCAAAGATAGAGATCCTCCTATTTAGGAGTATGTTGATTATACACTCAACACCTGTAGACTGACCGTTAAGTCCCTATAAATTTAATTCCCCTAAAGGCGACTTAGGGTCATAACTTTCAACATAGAACAAGTGACAGCTCTCTCTCATTCGACTTCACATTTTATAGGTACTTAGGTATAGCTCGAATCACGAAAGAGGACACTGCGCTGATGTAATTTATCCCTTTGGAGATGCGGTGGCGGCATCGGCGAAATTCTTTATTTTGTATACTTTACAATATTTCATAATAACTTTGTTAAATATTCTTAATCTTGCACAGAAGGACGTCATTTATGGTCATGTTTCGTGCATCGTAAATTGTGTATACACAGCTACCTCCCACCGGTAAGTTGGTATGAATAATAAGCAAAGAGGAGACCCAGAGTCCAGCAATGGACTGTCACAGGCTGTAAAAGTAATAATCAGGGTTTAATCAGTAAAGTTTAAAGTTTTCATAAATCGCAAAACTGAATACAACAAACTGTATGGATTCCATTACGTAGTAGGGTCGCTTATATAACAATACCGTGCAAGTTAATTTTGTCAAGTTTTCAAAGGAGACATCTTTTCAAATAGTATTTTATACTATTTTAATATAAATAAAATTATAAATAGCTTAAAATTAGTTCTCATTGTCATCATTGTTACTGTTGAAATTTTACGTAATTGATTTGGATGGGTGTTTTTTTGATTTGCGTGGTTTTAATAAATTGTTTTGTATATTTTTTTAAAATTGCTGTTTCGAGAATGTTCTCAAAGCTCGGGTGTTTCTGCTGACGGTGACAGTGAGTCCGTCTGGCCGGCCTGCCTCAACAGGCGGCGCGTTCACCGCTGCGCCCGCGCACCGACACGTCACGTTCGGGTTTCCTGCAACCAGCCAACTGAATTATATTTAATTTTATAACGCCCGTCTAAAATTGTTACGTCCTGCACTGTTATAAAGGTTATTCTTTAATTATCATGTTATAAAACAAACACTGCATTCGCACGGTATGATATGATCGCGAAGAATAAATAATACTAAGTTGGTTTGAAGCGTAGTTACATGTAGATATTGGTTTTATTATTATTTGGCTGCATAGCTTACTTTATTACCTTTTAGAAAATACAACTAAGAATGTGTGTTCTATATGAAATGTTGAATGCATGCATGCATGCATATTGAACGCATTTCAATAAATTATAAGTAACAGCAAGTTGTCCAACTTTTCTCTAATTGAATAAAATTTATCATATGTAAACTAACTAGTAACCTAACCCTAACATAATATTTGTTAATGCATATTGTAAAGTAGGCCGAATAAATTTAACTAGAAATTGATTGTAGATTCGACAGGTTTGTTAAATCTCTTTGTTCAATATTGTTGTAATCGTGACTACGACAACAGACACCAATTGTGTTGTAGAACAAAGATAGTACTATCAGTCTATGCAAATTGCCCTTTAAATGGCCAAATGCTAATTGCATTCGTATCTATGCAAGATAAACATAGATAAACATTTCCGTTGTAATTCGTAAATTAATAAAATGTTTCATAACAGTAAATGAAATAAACATTATCGAATAATTGTTTAGCTTTCCTAAAGAAGAACCCGATGTACAAAATGGATAAATCATATTTAAATATTTTTATTTCGGTATGACGCAGTGCAGTTTCTCGCGAATCTTCATTGCGTGAAGGATGTATTCTATCAATAGTAATTTACTTACCTAAAATAGCACAGTACACAACACATTTAATTTTAGTTTAGTTTTACACATTTAATTTTATATCGTCGTCGCAGTGAAGAAAATAATCTATTAAGGAGGATATCTGATATCGAAAATAGGTATCTGGCAAATAAAGAAGGTACCTTACTTACATTTTATATCAATCTTAAATTCAACTACGTAAGGTGTTCTTTTAAAATGTAAATTCAACTACGTAAGGTGTTCTTTTAAAATGTCAATACAATACTGGTTATGTATATATTATGCATACTATATTGTTTTAGGGATCTATCTAGGTACCTGATAAAACTGTAATGGTTCTAATGGTCAATAAATATTATAAAACGACATTTGAAATCCATATAGTGTCACCGATTTTAAGGTATCGGTAAGTATTCATAGATTAATAAATCAACTGGATATTTTACCGTCTAATCCTCTATTGCTGATAGAAATAAGTTATAAAAACTGTTCAATAAAGGTAACTATGTATTCTAAGCTCTATGTAAAATATATTCATCATATTATCCTTTCTGTCGAATAGGTACTACCTACTGGACAAATACACTTGTACTAATTGTTACTTTTAAAGAGGTCATATCGAATAGACGCGAATCGCTGAGAGTAGTCTATAAGTCAACGTAAATGTTTTAGATATAGACTCGGTACTGTGTCGTCTAAGTAGATACCACCGCAGTGACTGATGTCGTCCCGTAAAAGGAGAGTTTTGGACTTCTGTGTTTCGGGATGACGGTACTGTAGATAGAATTAGCGGGTATAAGAGACCTGACATCGGTCGTCTCGGGTTGCAGGCGCAGGGCAGTTTTTACGGAAAATGATGACTACCTACTGTTAAAAATTTCCTTCAACACTGCTTCTGTCATGGTCAGGCGTATCACTTACCACTAGTTAAGCGAGCTGACCGTCCCGTTCACTTACAACATTATAAACCTAAATTAAGACAAATCAGAAAAAGTCTTCAAATGTTACCTTAATGAAGCTACTAAAAATACAGACTGTTTGTACTGAAATTAAAATGTATAATAAGCAGTCAAATTCATATATACGACATAACATCAACCAGACACATAACATGAGACTGAAAACTGACGCCAATTTTTGTTCACAAATAATTATAATAATGTTCACATTGTTTGTTTAAGACAAAGGACATTGGGACTGAAGATAATATTCTTCATTCCGCCATCCAATAATTGACCCTTACGAAAGTTGCTTGGCTTGCGAGATTTTCAAACGATAGCACTATGTTACACATCATCTTACCAGCAGAAACCTAATATCTAAGTAAGAATATATTTACGAATACTTACTCGAACTCATACTCGAGATTGTATCGCTGTGGGGCTCGAAGTACACATGAAATGGTTCCCAAATGAAAACCGATGTACAAAATTATCTTCCCCCACCCGGGAAAGCACCTGAAACCGTACACTATCAAAAAGAAAAGAGTTCAATTATATTTAGCGTTCGCCCCTGTAATTACAGCGAGGCTTCCTTAATTACTCGTCCAAATAAAAGGCAGAACTTCCTACTTCCCACGTCTGCGCGACATGTGCGCGATGCGGCTTATTACTGAATTACATGCCGGTAAATATTATCAAAATATTACACAGCGTGTACAAAATAAACAGACACGGCATGGCATAAACATCGTGAAGACTTGGTCTATGGGCAATAAATAGAATTACGATAAATTAAACATGTCTTTTCTAGAATGTTTATGTTCATATTTAGATTTTATTAGGTGTCTATTAAAAATAACTAGTTCTTTCTCATTACATTTTAATAACACCAAGCCTTTTAAATGTGCAACCAAAGATATATCGCAGACAGCATTACAATTATCAAAACTATGAATGAAGTCAAATGAAATGCTTAAGTTAGGCTTAAAAACCTAACGATAATAACCTGTTCGAAAATAAAATAACGGCCAAATGTAATATTGGCATCCAATATAACAGCGTCTAGTAGATATGCCTTATTATAATGTTAGATAGAACTTAACTATTTTATCCATATTAAGAAGACACTTATAGACACTTTGAAAATGAAAATGAAAAGTGTTTATTCAGTTTAGGTCCTTAAAGAACACTTATGAATGTCAAATGAAGCTACCACTGGTTCGGGAGGTAGTTTTCCACTGAGAAGAAACCAGCAAGAAACTCAGTAGTTACTCTTTTCAAAAAAATTGTGTTGAATACAGATTCATTTGTAATCAAAATAATTATATATAAAGCAAATTATATTTTCAATTTTATCGTATTATGTATTGGTAAAAATATAAAAATCTACAAAAGTACTATTAAGCAGTTAAGTATTATATAAATTTAAATAGATGACAACAAAAAAAAAAACAAAAATAGTGCAGGCGTGGAATTCAACATGTCCATGAGTTTGATTATTGGTTCTTTATTTGAAATTGTACTCGGTAACTATGAACCCGTTTAGATATATGAAGTAATTATTTTAGTAAATTAGATAGCTAACGACCCAAAGTTTTTTTAACTTTGAGACGAATTTAACCTCACCTACTTGTGCTGTTTAAATAAATTCTTATATGATAAGGAAAACATTATAAAAAAGCTAAGATTTTTAAAAGTCGATGATGTAGTAGATTTTGTAACGGCTCTATTTGTTCATAAATCTATAGATTCTGCCCAATAAAATAATAAAACGTCACATAGTTCCGGCTGCACCGGGACCTGGGACAAGGCGGTTTATTTCAGGCCCGGCCACGTTAATTGATCGCGGCTTACGTTACATCAATTACGACGCCTCTATGAATAGCACCATGATTCGAGATTCTTCGGTAATGTACCAGATTGTTACCAGTGTACGCGGGTAAACGCCCTAGTATCACGCGAACTGTTTACGCCGTAGTCGATATTAGATCAATTCAAATCTAAAGCTATTCGTTTTTTATTCATATAGATTGTTCAAGTTGAACTTTTGGTCATTTTTGTTCTTAAGCAACTCACACTATGAGGATGACAATTAATAGTCTTCAGTTACCGGAGAGCTGTAGGAACGAATTTCGAACGAGACTGATGAATTTTCAAATTAGGAATACTTAGTCGTGAAGTGGTAACAGCCCTTCAGTTAATTTTATTAAACATACCATTTTATTTTCAAAAAGGATGTCTCAAATTTCTCAAATACAATATTCTATAATAACAATCTGTTGCCCAAACTCAATCAGATTACTTGCTCTACAAAAGCGAAGGACCCCAAAAAATGGGGAAGACCTATGTCTAGCCGTGGACTGCAGAAGGAACATAATGAGTCGGAGAGAGAAAAAATAAGCGATGGCGATGGATAACTAAATGGACCTATGACCTGGTGAAGGGCAGCCAACAGATTTCGTCTTTTAGGATCGATTCACGCTTAAGACATTAAGGAAGGCCTTCTTCAGACATAATAGGCTGTAATGATGACATCGATTGAGAAATTGTACCAGATACGTAAATCTTACCTAACTTTTCAACCTATCGCAGTCCACTTTTGGCCATAGGTCTTCCCCATTTTTTTTATCTTAACTTTGTTTTGCCGTCAAAAGGAACAAAATTATATCGTGCTTAGATCAATTGCCACATAAATAGGTAAAAGGAATCCTTAGCACACGTTAACGGGCGAACGAGCACGTTGACATTTCAGCAACACCTCGAGTGGCGGGCTCGAGCGTTGAACCTCATTGTCGGTTGCGAAACAAGCCATTTGCATCTGACCCGCGCCACCGAGTAGAAATCGCAACATTAATTATTCAATTAACAATGTTTATATGTTAATGCACTGACACGTGAACCACATTAATGCTTTACTTTATTTTTTAAAGAGGTGAAAAGAGTTTTGCGTTCGTTACACTTTTATCTTCCTGGTTTACGCAAATGATTGGGTTGAGCACTTCATTTTAAAATGAAGGTATTACAGTCGCAAACATTGAAGTTCCTGTTACTATTTAATAATTTAATAAGTGTGGAATAGGAGCCATCCTTCCATACGAATGGCTTTTATTGGAGTTCTACCACATTATCACAGAAAACCAATGTGCATTAATAATTTTCCAAGTGATTAATATTACTGGAGGCATGTAACCATATTATTCCGCACATTATTTTAATTTTTTCCCTCCCTTTTTAGAATCGGCAAAAGTTTGCTTAATTAAATAATTTGGAAATGTAACAATATAATGGTAAATACTTAGTTTACTAATTTAAAAGAATAAATACTCGTAATTGTACTTTATGATTATCCGAGGTTTATAGTCATCATAAGAAGCCTATAATGATCCACTGCAAGGATCAGGCTTTCCCTCACAGTGTATTTTATAGCCGTATAACTAACTTCTCTCATAGTTTGGCATAGGTAACTTTCGTCATAAATAAGGTAACTTTCGTCATTAAGGAGTAACAGACCATAATGTGTCATGCTGGTTCAATGCGGGTTGGTGGGTTGCCAGAGCCTTAATTACTTTTCGAGGTTGCCTTGAGTCCCAAATGATGTATGTTTGGACCTCTTGCATCCTTATTTAAATTTTTAACAGAACCAAATCAAAAAACCAATTTCGTCCATATCAGTTAAAATTTCGAACCCTCTCTTCAAATTCTTGTACATGTAATAATGATGATTTCCCTATCCTTAAAATATAATACTGGTCAGTGCAAACGTTGTGCTCGTTGGCGGGTCAGAGGTGACCAACTGTCGGCGCACCCTTTCGCGACTGCACTTACTGACCGGACAATGCATGCGCATTGGCGTCAGTAAGTGCATCCATTTACTTTATAGCCAGTACAGAAATTAGGACCTATTGCATCCATTAGATTTCATTTTTATTTTTCTTAAATTTTATTAGTGGCCAATTATAAGTATCTTAACATGCAACTAAGAAATACTTATGTATGTTTCATAACATGAAATTTTAATCACAATTATTAATAAACTATAATTATGATTTATACACGAACATTATGTTTGGGATATTCTATTGAAACGACGACAGCAGCAAAACTGAAATAGCGCATGAAAATGCACCAAAAAGATGTACTCTTCTAAGCTGAAAGATGTTACTTGTAGCTAAGAAGATATTACACGCGCGATGTAATGTATAGCTGATTGGTTTTTCGCAAGATTCGATTCGAAAACTTTTCGAATCGAATCTTGCGAAAGGATATTCCTTAGTTTATAAATTTACCACGAGATGTTGCAAATTTATAAATTTGCGAAAATGTAGGAGTCAAAATGTACAATTTTTCTCTAGTGTAGAATACGTATACTTTGAAGTTTATCAATTTTATAGGAGTTCCCAATTTGCGGTTCTCGTTATTTTACGGTAACTTTTTCCTATATTTTTCATTTTATATCTTTTGATTTTAACTTACGTCGCAAAGTCATCGAATTACCTACCTATCTCAAACTCTCCCAACGATGGTCAATGTCAACGTACAAGTTGGTGAGCCATACACGTTCATACAACTTGTGTATCCCATGAGGTCACGACCATCGGTCAAGGGTGACCAACGGCTAGTAGGGGTTGCGAATAAAAATGATTGACCGTGAGTCTAACTGCGTGCGAATGGATAGTTTGACTGAGATTTTAATCTAGGTAAGCACTTTGCAGGTAGGGTTTCCTTTTGTGTAAATAAAAAATATATTGAATTTGCTATTTAGATATTCTATTGTTTAATACCTTATAATATTATGATTTCATAATAGATTTTGAGTTATTATTAGTTACCACGAGGATTGTTAAAAAATAATGTATTTTTAAGGATAGGTCTCATTCTTGGGTTAGAATTACCTAAGACCGTGCAGGTATAAGGTTGTAACTTGGGTACCTCAATCTCAGCATGTACGATTTTAGTTTTTTTCTTATAAAAAGTCACCAACTGTTTACTGTTGCCAAAGATTCACCAAGAAATTGCCTAGGTATTGTAATTGTCATTCTTAAAGAAATATATGCAACGTTTCAAAAATTGAAGTTTGGTTTCATTTCTTTTTTACTGGTAAAGTTTGGTCCTCTTTTATACTAAAATACTACCAAATTGAAACATTGTTAACACAGTACCTACACATATCTGGGTGGGGTAGGTATCTACCTCATTTCTACAATTAAATCTGTTCTAATGATAAAAAAGGTTTGTTCAAAAGCTGTAAAATTTGCATAGTTCAATGTCACGACCGTGGATTAGGTTCAAGTTGTTAGTCCCATGAGGTCATAGGTCGCCGGTCAGGGGTGACCAACCGTCGGCGAATATAGTGCGCAGTGCGAAAATTCGGAGAGTGACCCAACCCCAAACCCACCTGTGTCTAGCATTGTTAGCCGCACAATGGATTTTTGCAACATCACTTAACTATGCTTCTAACAAAACACATTGGCAAAATTCCCGGAGATAAGATAGCGATAATACAAATTGCAACGATAACAATGTACTTAGACACGCACACACTATTTGTGATTGCACATAGACAATAGTTCGCTTTACACACGTTTCTTAGACCTAATGTGATTTTTCTTACAACCTTTATTTTTGTTTTACCTTTGACCTGGCTAAACTTGTATACTTGGTACATTAAGACTCTATTGTTCAATTACGCGCTTACGTTAATTCTCAAAACGCAACAAACATCTCGCATTTATCTTGAACGTATATCTTTTGTGTTAACGAGAATAAAAGATGCACATAAAAAATATGCAAATCGACGTAGGGAACAATACGTAACGCCAATGAAGGAACAAGAGTTCTAAAACCGGCCCGGAGTCCGTTCGCCACCTCTGACCCGCGACTGACCAGTCCGCCGGGACGCCAATCTTTGGATTAGCAAGTTCACACACTAGCCTTGATGTTTAAGGTTATGTTATTATTACATGTACGTGATGGATCCACGTCTATAGATCTTGGTAATGCGTTATAGTTAATTATTTATCGCTTTATTCATGACTCAAACCATAAAATTCAAAATATTTTTTTCAGGGATTTTATGCGTGAAGAGAAAAGTGTTTCTTTATTGTATTTATCTTTAAACAGAGTCCAATTGAGTCCATTTGGTTATTAAAAAATATTTTATCGTTGTATTAAATGACACTCGGAAATATAGGTATTGCTTTTGATTTTATGCGTAGATACCTAATATTGTTTAATTGGTTATTAATGTCATGTAGGTTTTAAAACAACTTGTTTAACTAGCTAGGTACATTTCATGTAAACAGAAAATTTGCCTTGCAATACATTTTCCCTACATTTCTATTAAATCATATTAATTGTTAAAGAAGCTTAGTAGGTAATTCAACAAGTATGAATCACAAGCCGCAAAAAAAAATGTTTACGCAATTTCCTGTTATAAAAAAATGATCAAAATAATCGTACATTCTTACCTAACCTTTGAAACGTATAAGCAGTACCAACATTATGTACCTATGTACCTTGCCTGTTCGAATACTAAGTTATAAACTCGAGACAATAAAACCCAATTTCACATCAAAAACAAAAATATCTAAAAATTCAGTGCTTTAAATATTAACAAAATTATTTTTAAAAATGTCATCAAAGTACAGCTTTTGTGCATAGGACTTGCATGGATATTATGTTTATTTTTTCGATCATTAATAACAAGCATTATATGCAATATTCCAACGGTATTAGCGGCTGGTGGGAACGAACTATCCGGTGTGGTCAGTGCAAAACTGCCCACTGGGCTAATGATGGTTAAACAAAACGAACAAAACCGACCCTAAGGTCGGTACAAAGCGGCAAAACAACAGAACAATGACGCCGTTTTCGCACAATACCAACCATATTAATTACCCTCTTCAAGAATAGCACAATTGAAAGGGTTTAATAAGCTTAGAGTAAATAAAAGAGCCGTAAACAGGGAACTGGTCAACGCTGACCGCTCCGTTCGCCAGCAACTGTGAAATTCGATGTGACGTTTATTATTACGAACTAAGTTTAACGATGGCGATAACGTTTTTCGCGGCGTTATTTCGTAAAAAATCGATACTTATTCTTTATATCACGCTTTTGGTAGGTTCGCGTTTTCCACTAGTCGAACGATAGAATTACCTTTATTTTGTAATACCTAAATAAGATAAGTTAGTTATTCAGTGATCAACGTTGAATGATCTAAATCGTAAAGATAATAAATTACTAATTGTTACTAAGTGGTAGACTCGATACTGAGTCGTCTAGTTATTTACCACCGCAGTGCCAGATATCATCCCGTGCAACAGGAGTGTTATGCACTTTTGTGTTTCGGGATGAGGGCACTGCTAGCTACTGAAATTACCGGGTATAAGAGACCTAACACCTGTTGTCTCGGGTGATGGACGCAGTCCGGCGTTGATGGAGGATAATAACTGTCTATAGGTTGTTGGTCTTCTTTAATGCCGCTCTGTCATGGTCTGGCGTATCACTTACCATCAGGTGAGCCAGACCGTCCTGTACTATTACTGTTATAAGTATAACATAAAGAATAAAATAATAATACTTCACCTAACGTTTTCTTCTTTTAAGTATTTAATTGTATTGTTTCCTACATCCGGCCGTTGCTTACTGCTGCTAAGTTCTAAATTGGTTTAACCACTATTCAATAAATTGAAGATGCATAGGTTAATATTAGTTGCGTAACAAATGCATTAATTAATAACATAAATTTACTACTGTATTATATGAACACGTATGTAATCTAGGTAGTTTTAAAAACGTGTTGTACATACAATGATCTACAAAAATAGTAATGGAAACGTAACTTGTTAGAAAAATAGGCGCAAGCGTGTAAAGCAATTATATAAGTAAAAAATTTTAAAAACTCTTCAATTGTATTTTTTAAGTGCAAAAAACTTATGACTATTCTGATTGGTCACTCAGAAATATAATGTACATAAGTTTGCAAATTTATCTCTAGCAAAAACTCATGAGCGCCTGGTATACCTACCGCCTTTACATATTTATCTGAATAGCACACTAAGACAGGCGTGTGTTCACACAGGATATAACTGTTCCGCGAAGTGCGCATGTAGTGGTTCGCGAATCGCATCACGCGAGAGGAAGGAGGATCGCCCTCCCGCCGGCCAATGAGAGTACTTCGCTTTATATGGCTAGCTCGCGAAATTATTGCCACTTGTCTCAAATGGTTACGCTTCACAGTCGCTCATACAATCGAACATGCTTCTCATTGGTTAAATGTAAATACATAACAACATATTTAGCGCTCATATAGACACTTAGGTATATCTTTTTCATTGAGAGATAAGATATAAATACACCAACTGAGCAGCTGTTTACGCATTCGCGCGAACTCCACGAGGTCATGCGGCCTTGGTGCTTCAACACTAATATAAAGTTCTTCCGATGTCACCACGCATAGTTATTTAGTCTAGAAATGAAACAATAGGGCATGTCAAATATGTCATTGTGCGGAAGTTGAAAAACAAAGAAAGGGGTGAATTTCTATTGAGCAGGCTTACGGTGGCACGGAATTAGGGCCTATGTTTAGCAAAGGTGTGCAACCCTTCTGTGTAAAATATCGGTTCGAGCTTCCCGAAACACGTGTTTGCTCTAACATTGATCCCGGGGAAGTTTCGGGATAATGTATCGCTCGCAACTGCACTTAATTAACTTACACACGGCTGTCGTCCTACTTGTAGTTTATCTTTCCATTGCAAAAATAAATATACATCATTATTTTTGAATAAGACAGACATCCATCGATACATCCTCTTTCCTATGCCAAACTGAAACTTTTTGCCAAAGCAATAAAATCGACGTTAAAAGTGAATCAACTTCAATCAGAATACTTTATACGTAAAGTGTACTTTATATTCGAGTATAAATACGTTGCCGGTTAATGGGTGAATCAAATCACACGTTTGATATGCAAACTCAGTAAAATTTTGCATTTTCCAAAGCTAAATCCCTACAATATATACAAACAGGCGTTTTTTATATTTGTTACCAATATATCTCATCATCATCATCATCAGCTCACTAAACGTCCCCACCGAGGGGCACGAGCCTACCCGTATAGGGTGATAAGGCCTTAGTCGTCCACGCGGGCCCAGTTGGATGATTGGACGACTTCACACACAACCTTCGAATCTCTTCGCAGGCGTGCATGAAGGTTTCCTCACGATGTTTTCCTTCACCGTAAGAGCGTCGAATAAACTACATTTATTTTCGAAAATTTGAAAACACAAACCAATATATCTATACTCTATTAATAGGTAGAGACCGCTTATCTAAAATATATATATATAAATCTTAAGTGTTCTTGATATAATAATACGACCGGTATGTTTGGAGCAAATATCTACGGAAGACACGAGTTTTGTGTGAGGGTTGTGTTATTCGTATTTATTTACTTTGAATATTGTAACGTCGGTGCACAGAACACAGAAAAAAGGTTTTTCTGTATTCTGTGCGTGGGTGTTACGTTAAACCTTAAAGTCTAACTCTACGCTTCAAGTTGTTGAGAATAATCTCTTACAAATGGTATCATTAGGTGTGGTTAGTTAATTTCTGTAAGATCTGTCGTCATACTACTAAAACATTGTTAAAACTTTATTTTAATGCAAAAATGCGAAACAAATAGAAAGTGTCCGCAGTACAGTTGCCTAGTAACGTAAATACATTTCAAGAGACATTTCATGTCTCCCTTAAAACGCTGATATAAATTCATAATTTATGGTCTTCCTCATGTTAAATGAATCTTTCTCTAATTAAAACTAAAATAAAAATGCTAGGTATGCTATTTCTGTATGATCGCACATCTGATATGAGAAAATCTAAAAATAACATAAGACGATAGTTGCGTAGGCGGTCGAAGAGCCATCAGGCACTAATAAATCTACGTCANAAGGGGTGAATTTCTATTGAGCAGGCTTACGTGGCACGGAATTAGGGCCTAAGCAAAGGTGTGCAACCCTTCTGTGTAAAATATCGGTTCGAGCTTCCGAAACACGTGTTTGCTCCTAACATTGATCCCGGGGAAGTTTCGGGATAATGTATCGCTCGCAACTGCACTTAATTAACTTACACACGGCTGTCGTCCTACTTGTAGTTTATCTTTCCATTGCAAAAATAAATATACATCATTATTTTTGAATAAGACAGACATCCATCGATACATCCTCTTTCCTATGCCAAACTGAAACTTTTTGCCAAAGCAATAAAATCGACGTTAAAAGTGAATCAACTTCAATCAGAATACTTTATACGTAAAGTGTACTTTATATTCGAGTATAAATACGTTGCCGGTTAATGGGTGAATCAAATCACGTTTGATATGCAAACTCAGTAAAATTTTGCATTTTCCAAAGCTAAATCCCTACAATATATACAAACAGGCGTTTTTTATATTTGTTACCAATATATCTCATCATCATCATCATCAGCTCACTAAACGTCCCCACCGAGGGGCACGAGCCTACCCGTATAGGGTGATAAGGCCTTAGTCGTCCACGCGGGCCCAGTTGGATGATTGGACGACTTCACACACAACCTTCGAATCTCTTCGCAGGCGTGCATGAAGGTTTCCTCACGATGTTTTCCTTCACCGTAAGAGCGTCGAATAAACTACATTTATTTTCGAAAATTTGAAAACACAAACCAATATATCTATACTCTATTAATAGGTAGAGACCGCTTATCTAAAATATATATATAAATATTAAGTGTTCTTGATATAATAATACGACCGGTATGTTTGGAGCAAATATCTACGGAAGACACGAGTTTTGTGTGAGGGTTGTGTTATTCGTATTTATTTACTTTGAATATTGTAACGTCGGTGCACAGAACACAGAAAAAAGGTTTTTCTGTATTCTGTGCGTGGGTGTTACGTTAAACCTTAAAGTCTAACTCTACGCTTCAAGTTGTTGAGAATAATCTCTTACAAATGGTATCATTAGGTGTGGTTAGTTAATTTCTGTAAGATCTGTCGTCATACTACTAAAACATTCTTAAAACTTTATTTTAATGCAAAAATGCGAAACAAATAGAAAGTGTCCGCAGTACAGTTGCCTAGTAACGTAAATACATTTCAAGAGACATTTCATGTCTCCCTTAAAACGCTGATATAAATTCATAATTTATGGTCTTCCTCATGTTAAATGAATCTTTCTCTAATTAAAACTAAAATAAAAATGCTAGGTATGCTATTTCTGTATGATCGCACATCTGATATGAGAAAATCTAAAAATAACATAAGACGATAGTTGCGTAGGCGGTCGAAGAGCCATCAGGCACTAATAAATCTACGTCACAATCAACCACATATCTTTTGAGCATTAAAACAGTTTCGGAATGCCAACAAGCAATCGCGGCGTAACCCCTTCCTGATGAAGTGGCAAAAAAATAAAAAAGTATCAGGGGACGCCGCGAGATTAGCCCTCCGGTGTCACTAGCAAAAACCCCGCACATGGGCGTATTTCAATTAGCTGTCAGTTTGTCAACTCTTTTATATTATTCTCGGCGGCGGTAGGCGCCAAAAATCCCCCTTAATGAGATTTTAAAAATAAACAAATGCTATCCTGCACACAAAACGGTTGAGCTTGGAATAATTAATAGCAGAAATGTTTTTAATGGGACTGTAAATCAGTGTATCTTACGTTTCCTGAAGCCCTTTCACCTTTCCAGTGTACTTAGATTTAGAAGTACGCCTATATAAATAAATAAAATAATGTATAAGTTAAGGAAACATTTTTGTCACATGTAGGTTAGTACCTACTGTATGTTTTAACTATAAAATGAACCGTAATTATTGAAACAAAATTGCGCCTAGCAATTTAAAAGGTAGTAGTACGACGTCATTCAATATGATGATTTTATGACATGCACATATGGCCTTATTCTAAAATTAAAAATACATAACCATTTATCATAATTTAACCTTATAGTACAACATTCCAATTATTATCTGATACTAATCTTTACAGATTAACTCATTACTCACTAACAGCTTAAACAAGATCATCTAGGATGGTTGTGTATAGTTTTGAAGTCTCATGAACTATCTCTAAGTAAAGAAAGAAAACTTTTCTTTTTTCTATCTATCTCTAAGTACTCGAAACTTGCTCGGAAGTTTAATTACGAGCAGATTTTGTGATACAATATTTACTGTCCCTGAGGAGTGGGATTCAAAGTATATTTTAAGTCCGTAATGTATGTATTAAACTAGCTTCAAACTTTAAAAAAAAGGCGAAATAAATACAAAGCACTAAGTCAATATAAATCGCAAGATCATATCTCTCTGAGTTGTTTCAACAATTACTTTACTAAGTTTTCATCGGAATAAGACGTAAAGTTCTTAAAGATTCGGGGAGATTGTTTTTTTAATATTTTTAACGTTTTAATCAACCGTAAAATTATTGATACGCATTTTAATGGTGCTCCTTACTCTTTTAAAAACAGCTCCTAAAAAAGTAAATCAAAGTCGAGTTTTTGCTCATGTGCGGTGAAATACGCGGATATTCCATTTAACCCTTAAACGCGAAGGAAGTGTGTAGAAGTAGGTCAGACAGTCGATTGTGCATTGCACATGTTGTGAAAGCGATGTAAAAAATACCCCTCTCATTGCGCTTTGTTTCGGTACGAGAAAAAACTGATTATTGCCTGCAATTTGTTCCCTTGGGATGTGTAGCGATGCCGATGTGAATTGGTCATGTTAATCTGAACAAGGATGATTTGTAAAGGCAACTTAGTGGTCCTACTAAAAGGTTCACTTATCTGTGAACAGATAATTTGCCAATATTAACACGCAAAAGACATAGAACTTTGTGCTCATAATTAAAAGGGTTTTTAAAGAAAATAAAGAACCATCTACCTACCTAATAGTACCTAATTGATTTTTTTTCTGACTTTACAAATTAGGTGTAAAATAAATTAAACAATATATTATCTACATATAAATACTAATACATGTAAACTTATTGACCGTTTCATATCAACACTAGTACAATAATAAAAACTGCGTTTCATATATATTTTTTCTGCATCTTGCATCAGTTTATCGCTTAACCCTTCCCGAGTTCTCGGCAGCTTTTCTTTGCCTGCCAACCGTTTTTTGTCTATTCCATTTTGAATGGCACATGCAGAGAGAGCCTTTTTTGTTGGCACATCAAACTATTCGATAAAACGCAATATCATCAACCTACCTGGACAATATTCAGTCTTTTCTCTTAATAGATCGTCACTAATCGATTAAAGCCTGGATCACATACATTATGTTCTTTACTACCCCTGCCTAGGGTAACTAATCTTATAGGTTTCTTATTGTATTTATTACCTAAAGGTACACACTACACAATTAGTTTTTCTTTTTTTTTGTTTTTTAGCATAAGGTTTGGTTTGTTTTTTCTTAATGTATTATAGGTACCTAAGTACCTATACCACTAACAAAACTTTTACATGAACACATGTAAAAAAGTAAACTAAGAAACTTAATCCTTAATTTCACTTTTTTTTCGCCATCTAACAGTAAACCCAAATCCATTCCTCACGAAAACAAACGGTCGTGCAAAATGTCAGATAGGTCGGAATCTAACTTTTAGAACAAAAAATCGCAGGTAAAAAGTCATATACCGGTATAATTGTCACAAATTAAAGCAAAAACTGCTTACAAAAGATATCAAAATTCTGCAAGCCACACGAGCAGGTAGAGGGATCTTATAAAATAAAGTTTTTATGTTAAAATTGTGCAAAAGCGTGGGATGGGTCGTGGGATAACTGTACTCTGTGAGACGAGGGCTTTTTAAACGCGAATCGATGTATGAAGTCAATTTATAAAACGTTTCTAAGAAACAAAAAAGTTTACACTCAAGGTGTGCTAATCCAATTAGTTTTCACAAATTTATTATTAAAAATATTAGCTGTTAATATTTTGATCAATTAATGAATTTTTGCATATTTATAAAGTACAAAATTGTCAAGTTCCAAGACTTACGCACTCTCATCTGTAGACTGCTACTGTACAGTAGCAATCGTAACCAAAAGATGATACCGCCGCATCAGTTTAGCCTAGTTTTATATAAGCTTAAGATTACATGACATGATATTAACGATTTAAATCTATGGATATTAATATATATCATGCTAAAAGGGTATCACATTGAACTTTATTTAAAAAAAATGAACTGTTTCTAGGTAAGAACTTGTACGAGTTTAAAAAACTCTATCCTTTTTTGCGAATTGGTCAATAAACATACTTAAATTAGCTATGCATAAGAACTCTATTGCATTGGCATCATTTTATTTTACCAAAATAAATAAAGATAGAGAGAAGTGACTCGTAAGCACTAAATGAGTTTAGTAATTCAAAATCACGAATCATGATACTTAAAAAACTTTGAAAAGCAAGCTTACTTTTGTCACAAAAATAAACAATCCGATCGAGGCGAAAAGCATCTCAAACATCGTCCTTTTTGTGAAAGAGAATTTTGTGCAAAAACTCGGCACAAAAAGTTTTAAATCTGCTCTTAGTTCGGTTGCGACGTGATAAGTTTATTTTGAAATAGAGATGGTTTCTTTATCGGCTTACCCAAATTTCCACACGCTTTATAACAAAAAACATGAGTTTTATAATATCTGATCGATTGGAGTTCTCATATATCAGCTGAAAAAATATTTGATTTACCTGTGACATTTAATTAAGTTAAATACACACCTAAGCACCAAGACTTATTTAGATAAGAAAACTTCTATCAAATTCCTACGAAAGTAAAAAAATATATAATAGAACCTATTGTTAAACCCACTTTATGTGGTCTTCTTGCGTCAACTATGCCACCAAAGTAATAATTATGTTAAAAATTACGTAAGGATGGACACTAAAATTAATAGCTACAGTGCAATTAACACCTGTTTTCTACAAATAATACTTACATTATGAAAATATTAGATCTTGATAAAATTGATTATCTAACTCAAAACTTTGCAGTGGAGACCGCGTCTTGGCAAGCTGGAGGGTATAAAATAAGCTAAGCAATAGATAATCTGGCGCATATCTGGAAGGCCTACAACTGTTCGAACTGAACAAAAGGAATATTTTAATAATTTGAACTGAATCGTTAAAATAAGACATATCGAAAAAGTTTACGTTAGTAGCGAACATTCGCGCAATGCCGTTGAACCCTCCTGAACAAAAACTCCCCCGCGTTTCAGCCCCGTTCTCACGCCGCCGCTGAACTCTGACACCGGCGCACACGCAACGATTGCCTTGAAATAAGAATAAACTGAACAAGATGCACATATGCAAAAGTTTACGTTCAAATCGTTGTTATTATTACTTCCTCTTGAGTTATTTTTCTAAATTAAAACATGCATTGTTGTTCACGTAAAACGTTGATTACGTTTACAAATGCATTTAATGCATAACTTAGTTGACTTTGTACAACCTAAGCTTTTACTGTAGATATAAACCATGAATTATAAAATTAAAGCCATGTGTTTATAAAATTGTAGCTTTTATGAAATGGCACATACGCAAGTCAATCGCGCCAACATAAACTTAAATAAATTCAACTTCAATTATAGCTGGTGTTGCAGATTGGAACTTCGCGGATTTTATTTTATCCTCAAAATGAATCGCTTTGATTTCTCGAAACTCAATCCTTTGCATTTTTTGAAAGCCTATATCCATTGAGTGGAAGGTTCTTACCTAATTATAAGGTACGAGACAGCAACGGAAGTTACGTCTCACTGCGAATGTCATATCCGGGCACCCCTTTGCGATCTCCCATTATTCTTTCAGCAAATATGTTGTGACTCAACCCATTACCCACCTTTCTCTAGCGGACGTCGCAAATGATCCTGCACCCATCAAAGTCATTAGATAGTGTGGTTATCAATCATCAGAGGTGAATCGACATATGCTATGAAGGAAAGGGTGTGTTAATGAAGTTCTGGTAAAAATCTTATTGGAAATATTTTAAAGTGAATATTTAGTAAGGAATAAAAAAATTGTTTAGTTTTTCTTGGGCTAAAAATTATATCCTACCAGTAGCATACACATTTTAGAAGCCAAAACAATTCGACCGAATGAGGATCTTGATCATGGCACCCATAATACGGTATAGTACTTAATGGGCCTGAACATTTGATTATGGCCCGAAGTCCCAAAAGTAAAAAAAACATGTGTTTGTGGCATTGTCTCACAATGTACGGCAAACTAAAAATAAGGAACTTATTTAAATAAAAACTAAATTAAAAATTTAAAAAACCCCCGACACAAGAACTTAAGTAATTTCCCTTTAAAAAGTAAAAAATAATAAAAGAAACTTAATGTTAAAGTACCTAAGAATCTATTGATAATTCTAATAAAAAACCGTCGCGTTGGGGGACCGCTCATAATTATTTCTTTCTTATCTACGATATTTTTCATAAGATGGTTACCTCTTTAGGCTTTTACGTTCTTTTATTAGTAACGGTCCCCCAACGCGACGTTTTTTTTTAGAATTATCAATACATTCTTAGGTACTTTAACATTAAGTTTCTTTTATTATTTTTTACTTTTTAAAGGGAAATTACTTAAGTTCTTGTGTCGGGGGTTTTTTAAATTTTTAATTTAATTTTTATTTCAACTTTTTATAGGTAGATTAGGTTAAGTTAGATTTCATTTGAGTCCAAGTATATTTGCAGTCATTCGGTTACACTCCCCACTTTCACTCCTCACAACTTTTAAACGGCTCAACCGATTTTCATCAAACATGTCTAAGAACACTCGCACATAAGTCACCTTTAATACAAAAAAAAACTAAATTGAAATCACTGCATGCGTTCGGGAGTTATGATGCCACAGACAGACACACAGACAGACAGACAGACACACAGACAGACAGACACGTCAAACTTATAACACCCCTCTTTTTGCGTCGGGGGTTAAAAATAGAAAACAACTGTCCGAAACAATGGTAGATTATTTGGCATATATATAAGACGTGTTCTATTAAAAACCTAAATTGAATAGATGTTTTTTAAATAAGATTTTGTCACTACTAATAAAAATTCCCATATTAAAGTAGCCTTAAACTAATTCAGATAAAAAACCCTTGAATTTAAAGCTAACTTAAACTTTATGTATTAGTTACGATTTGTACATATGGTGTTCTAAATATTAATAGTCAAATTTGCAAGCATTTCTTATCTGAATATAGAAATACATCAAATTTACCTCTTCACTTACAGGAACCGAATAAAATTTCCTTCTATTATAAAAGTTTGCACTTAACGGTACCCTATCCCTTTTTTGCGCAAACCTTAACGGTTATATATCTATTGTCGATATCTAGCTGTCATCACTTCCCAATAGCACTTAGAAATGTGGGAACAAATTATCGCAAACACTTTTGCAAAAAAAAATACTAAGGCACAAAACACTATCGCCAAAAAAACAACACTCCCACGCTACGAAAGGGTTACTATGCACCTGACCTATATTAAATGCTATAAAAAGCGTGTTTTCTTATAGCTTTTTTGCCCACTATTCACATTGCACTATGTAAAAATGCATTAGATTGTAGTAGGTTGTCCATAAGTAAGTTGTACTTTAATAGGAATCGAACATTAAGGAAAAAAGTTCAGTCACGAGTACAAAAAATACGAAGAAATGTATATTGAATTTTATAAATATCGATCGGATACTATGAAATATGGAAAAACTAAGGTTGTCTTAATGAAACAGAAAGGTATATTTTTGAAAGCATATACACGAATTAAACTTTAATCCTTATGCCAAAATACCAACTTCATAGGCATGTATTAGATAAAGGGGGAAGGCATTTATAAAACTATTAGATAAAAATCTCTATCCACAATTATTAATAGGCAAACAAACAATAACAAGTACTTGTCCAGACTCCCCTCTCGAAGTGCGCACCCCAGTTGTGCAAGCGATTGTGCACAATGCACGCATTGTATGCGCTCGCGCAGGTAGCGCCTGAAGGGTTATCCGCTTATGCAAAAAATACATCACTATCCGATTAACACTGACACAAAATAAGAGTTGCCTTTTAAAAAAAGCGTTTTATAAAAGCTTTATGGTTTCATTAGGACGTGCGCTGATTTGCATAAAATGTTGGATGATGAGGACCTAACATGAGCATGTCGAGGAACAATCTGTACTGCGAGTAGTATTAAGAATTATTACTCATATGAATATAAATACTTAAGTACCTAAGTGAAGAAAGGAACTACTTAAACTAGCTTATTATATTCAGCATATATTAAGTTTCATGTTGGTATTCGAATGAAGTTGAAATAAAGTAAAATATAAAGTAGTTATTTTAATTGTTAATACGGAAATTAGTTTGAAAGATATTTAAACTAGGTACTACCACAACTGCCCACTTAAATGTAATTGAATCGTTTGAAATTTCAGCACACCGAGTTTCAAGTAATTGAATAAACGCCACAGGGTTGAATCCAAATAAAGTATAAGATTAAGTAATCATGTCCCAATTTCAAGTAACACGAAAACTTGAAGCGGACCTGTGCGTGTTGTTTTTGTTAGCGCCTTAACAACGAGGGGAATTTGGCGGCCTTTAACGTACGAGACTCATTATCAATTCATTGACGAGAACGCGCCGCCCGACAAGGGTGGGTGAAAAGGCCGACAGGCGATGTGTTGCAAAATGAATAAATTGTGCCGAGAATTAGGGGCACTTCGCTAAGGTAACGGCCACCGGCCATTCAATAATGCAGCGGCCAACCTGTGACTAGTATTTGTTGAGCTGGCTAAGCGTGTGTTAGCTACCATATGACAGATCTCTGGTTACTGGTTGTTACAGGCTACTACGCGAAACACAGCATTAGTAATGAGTTGGTCCGCCGACACGATAATGCCATGGCAAACAGTTGCAATCGACAGTTTGCAACCGCCCCTTTCCATATACGACTTTCATTAAACAATTATATTTTCATCGAGCTGACGTTGATATATTACAGATAAGTATGATATTTTCATAATGTGTTTGTTAACTTTAACAATTACTTTTACAAACTTGAACTTAAAGATTAAAGAAAATTGTATAGCGAATCTAAAACATTAATTTTCTATTAAAGTAAGGTTTTCAATAAGAATCAAATAATAAATATTCAAGTAAGATTATAATAATGACGATTCTCCATATTATTTCAACTCCTTTAAAAAGGTAAAGAAATAACGTAACATAGAACTTGACCCAATCAACGAATTTTAAAATCCAGTGTCGAATATTTCATAAAACATCAACGTGATTAATTTTACGCGGCAGTCTTGAACAGTAACCAAAGTCAGGAATATTTAAAGATTTCCATGTGCACATATTATGAGGGAGTAGTAAAAAACTGCATTATACTGATCTCAGCGCAAATGCATAAAAACATAGTGGGCGAGCAGCATGTGCATACGCAGGTGCCCCCCGTTCCCACACAACCCTTTCAGCAGCCTCCCCCGACCCGCGACCCGAACACTCCCTCAAAACTGCATACGATAGACAACACAACCCATACCAAAATGACTTTTACAGACTTTATAATAAACTTCCAAATCCCAATTCAAAATTTACCTTCTTTTGCCCTTTAGCCTTTCGGGTCGTCATTAGCCCAAAATTCTACCTGTTCCGATTATATTTATAGATGCTGTCGTGTCATTAGATTTATTATGGATATAATGCAATCCTCTTCGCATTTTTTGCTCTAAAATCTGGACACTATAAAGATGGAACCTCTTTTGTAACATCGTGAGAGTACGCTACGTAGAAGTCGAAACTTTAGCCTTTTTCGTACATAAATGTTATCTTGTGAAAATATGTTAACAAAAATACAACAATGAAATAATGTCGAATTATCAAATAAAGGTAAAGGGAATTAAGGCAGATAGCAACAGTGATCCATTTATAAAAATATTTTAGGGTGTAGTGGACGGTGAATGCTCCGATAATAATAAAGTGAGTGCTATTATTTTTCCTTTGTCCAGGCCTGGTTCTTAAAATAAATTTAAATATGGTAACTCTTGCTATGGAGAACATGCTTTTTGTGAATTCTATAGGTATACATACTAGTAGGCCTAGCCAAGTAAAAAAGCTCAATAATGATGATCGTTAAGAATACGAGTGACCTAACAGGATTCTAATATTAGAACTGAAATTTATTTAATCCCTATGTTGGTGATCTTAAGATATCGAAAATCCCGAACGAGAGCAACCGAATGGGTTTCGCAATAAAATTTATGTAAAACACATTTGGTTATATAATAAATAGTATAGGAACACTTGGTTAGAAGAAAGAGAGAGATATTCAAATAAGATCACATAATAAGGGTTTCCTTAAACTCCATTTTTTTATTATAACTGTAAAGTTATGAAACTACGTCAAATCCAACAAGACACAGAAAACTTCAAAGTCATAATAAAAAGTTATGCAAGTTTATAAACAATTTTTCTTATTCAAGAATATATTTTCCTGTTGAGCAATTTGTAATTCACCACAAATCCTCTTTTGTTAATGCTCAACTGGATTGTAACATAGCAACACTGAATCCCTTTTTCGAATACGCTAATCTTTATGTGAATCGCAGCAAAAAATGTATATGTCTCTTTATCACTGACCGTTTCTGTGGATGACTCGAGTTTTGTAGTCAATTAAAGGAAAAGGGACACCGGCTGTCGGCGTACGGGCGTACGCAATAAATCGCAACCCTCCGAATAGCTTCCGCTGAGCCGCGGTCTCATTTACATTACAACGAGTGCGTTATAATTTTTGTTTCACTTTTGTCACGGGACACTTTCGCCGTTCTTTTGTTTTAATTATAATATGGGCTTTACATGTGAACAAAATTAGCCTAATAGATAAGGCATTCTGACCCGTTACTTAATTAACATTTGAGTCTTGAACAAAGGTAGGTTTTGTGCTAAAATTATATGTATAGTAAGTTTGTGTGTGTATATTTGTAGATGTTAATACAATATGTAGATGAATAATATTCCAACATAGCTGCCAAAGGGCACTTCTAAAAGGTAGGAAGGTATTGAAACTGCAATATTTAAGATTATTTTTTTAAGCACAACAAACGGCTAGTACTTAGATTATACACCTTATTATTATGAAACAAATTAAGTACTATAAAACTGCGATATTTGCAACGTTTTTATACTTAGAGCTTCAGCTCATTATACGTCCCCACTAAAGAGCACGCGCCTACCCGTATAGGGTTGTTTAGGCCTTGGTCGTCCACGCGAGCCCAGTGTGAATTAACCGAATTTACACACAACCTTTGAATTTCTTCTTAGACTTCTCATGATGTTTTTCTTGACCGTAAATGTACATATAATTTCGAAAAATCGAAAATAAATTGGTACGAGGCGGGATTTAAACCTGCATCCTCCAATCGGAAGGCAAAAGTCCGCACCAATAAGCCAACGACGCTCTTCATACTCACAAACTCATAGTTATGATTCAAAAAAATCAAAACCTAATTTTGAAATTGTTTACTTTAAGACATTTGCAGTATTTCCAAAGTAGTAGTAGTAGTTCCATTTACGATTAAAAAATAATCGTTATATTGATAAAAAATAACATGCAAGTAATCATTATGAACACCTTGCGAATACAATACCTTATAAATGGTATGTCCAGGCTCGCCCTCCGTGCAATCTTGAGGGAATGGGCCGGACCGCGCCGCCATTGGTCGCTGCGCCAAGGTGCACTCGATGCAGTCGCAGATCATGGCGATATCATGCCTATTCCACGTTAACCTCTGCATCTGCCCCCTCGGCCGCTCCATTTTAACTTCCGATTACACAGTAACTACCCATTAGATGCGCATCAAGTATTCGGAACAAAAACGCGAAGATTTGTCTATGATTATAAATTGAGCAACTTTAAAACTTCTTGAATTATTAAAGATGAAATTAATATATGTAAAAGAAGACAACTCCAATTATATTTACGAAATTGGATGCATTGTTGCGAAATTATAAATATGGTATTTAAGATGATAATTTAAAACCTCTTTGATTTGAACTTTTTTCAAACTATGAATCTTCTACGTCTACGATCATTAAGTTTAATCATTATCATAAGTATCAACTATGATATGATTTGGTGACTTTCCTAGGTATTAGAAATATCCCGCAAATGTAGACCAATAGCGTCGGTGGCTCATTGTTGCCTTACGATATGGAGGGTGCAGGTTCAAATACAGCCACGTACCAATGTAGGTATTCCAAAATTTAAAAAAAATATAAGTATGTACTTTTCTCTGACATTTTTACGGTGAAGAAAACGTCGTGAGGAAATCTGCGCACGCCTACGAAGAAATTCAAAGGTTGTGCGTGAAGTCGGCCAATAAAACTAAGTTCATATGACATACTTACATATACATAGTTACTTTTATTAGCCAAGGTTAAAAATGCATAAAAGGACGCCATCAAAAAACTAAACGACGTTCAAATATTTGTCAATCCGATATGCGCACCGAAGTGTTTCCGTAACCGATATTTCTCATTAATGCAGTATTTGTTGTACGATAAAAAAGTTATGTCCAAGGGAGGCCGGTGGCTGGGCAAGGGTTGGCTATCACCCCCGTCCGAGGACAAACAGACAGATGGTCACAGCTACAATTACACAATCAACAGTCATCGTTTTATAATTAAAGTGCATCGGATATGTGCAAATGAAGGCGGTTTTTAATGTTGTTTGTTATTAGTGTCTGCATTACCTTTTGGTCTTATAATATGCGTCTGGTTTAGATTGCTTCTTGATCCGGCTTTCGTGGGTCCAAGTCTCGCGGCTAAACATACCTTATGCGTTATTTTTTATAAATTTAACTATTAACATTATAGGCTTGCTTGAAAAGAATGATGATGGCGAGCTTTGGAACGTCAAGCTGTCGCCTCAATTACCAATAATTAAATCGTGTTTTCTTTTTTTATACAGGTAAGCTGCTGCATTGAACTAAAAACTCACTAATGAGAACAAGCAGTATGACCGCATGATTATGCAATAAATGATTACGTCAGTGAAGGTCAGAGAAAAATCGGAGATGCATAACAAAAATTGAAAACGAAAGTCGAAGATACATATTGTAAAGTCACTGGAGCACCGGGTAACTACACAATTGTTCCGCCGATGTGGCAACTAGCCAGTCATTTCTTTTTGGACTCTCTACCATAGCATGGTTGCGCTTAAGTCGAAAGCGTTCACGTTTCCAATAAGCAACTCTACATTGATGCTTTTGTATTGAGAGTTCTACAGTACGGGAGTACTTAAAGAGAAATGGATGAGGCACGACCAATGTACTTTTTTTGGAAAGTTACAGTAATGATAGTGAAGATCACGATGCGTTATATACGTAACGGTGCATTAGTGACTGAGTCACAGGGAACTGACCTAGGGGCATGCAGCCGAGTGCATTGACGCTGCCACAGACGCACTTATCGCCGCATGCCTCTTCCAAGATAATGTACAGAACATGCCCTTACCGGCTGATGAATAACACATCTGTTTTCATGTCTGACAGCTCTGATTATATTTACAGTTCAAAAACACGGATATAAACACGTGACGTTGAATGAAATTGTATCGTTTCAACCACTATTGATGGAAATATTGAGTTCAATAATCCCGCCATCCTTAGAAGTCAACACAGTTCGATTCGTAAATATTTTTTTTTATATACAAATATTGTTTTAATTTTAATGTATTGTGTTTGGTCTCGCTTTAAAGTATTTCAAATAATAGGTACCAACAGTATATATTGAATAGATTCCAATGACGATATTATATTGTACTCATCCAAATGTTGAAGTATTATTATCACATTTCTTACATATGCACTCTGATACATTTATTATCATGTTTATATCGTATCAGAAACATTGCGAATATTTTCATACGTTTATTTTTCTTCGACATTACCAAGCTTGATACCAACGGAAAATTTGTTATTATTAAGAATTATATCATGAAATCGTCAACTTGACCGTAATTCGTGTGATCCGCTCAAGGCCCGCGTGATAAGGCGAGTTGCACAATAGCAGAATTATTTGCGGCGCAGGGCGCTTCGCCTTGAGATGAGCTACAAACAACTGTGTAGTGTGCTCCTCGCTGAAATAGAACACGCTCGCACACAAAAGTGTAATGTAATGATGTTTTTCCTTAATAAACACTTTGATATTAATAACCACGAACATTTATCTTTTTATTTATAATTTTAATTTACTTTGCAAGTAATTTGCGGATATTGTGTCCACGAGTCTAGTTACTCCGAGGTCCACGAGTACGTTCATTCAATTTAATCACCGAAATAAATATGCACAACTTTTGGCTATTATTATTACTTATTTTATTTTTCATGACGGTTAGTCTAACACAATTTTAGCGAGTTTAAAAATTAAGATGATGCAAATTTCATACTTGACTAATATAGGTTTACAAATGCCAATTTTATTATTAAAGTAGCTCAGGAATCTTTAAACGCACATGATTACGTATGCTTCAACATCAATGTGCAGTGATATTATCAAAGTGCATGTGACACATTGTTTCTATGTTTTCCAAAAATCATTGTCTTTGTATGTCAAAGGCCATCCAAATTTCACTAGAACCATAATTATGGCAAGTAAAAGTCCAACTAAAATGTAAGCCCTGTGATGTTTTTCAGGATTATTTTCTAAAGGTGAAAAATTGACGGCACGTTTTAGAATAGCCACCAGCTAGACGTGCCATTATTTATTCAGAGTTATTAGTTTAATAGATTAACCATTACACCTAATCCTCCTTTAAAAAAAATCGCATTATTGTTTTCACATTATTATAGCAGCTCGAAGCGTTTGTCTTAGCTAAAAACTATTTTTTTTTCGAACTGACTACTGCTGTTGGCCGCAGATGGCCTTTACAGCTTCACCGGGCAAGTGGCGAGCGCAGATGGCTCTCAGCCTTAGCTAAAAACTATGAAAGCAGGTAACTGTAAGCATTTTAGGTTGACGTACTTTATTTATTCGTGTTGTTATTAACCCATTTACGGTATGTTATGTAATTTCATGTGAAATATTCCTTCAATATTTGCTATCCAAGGCATATGTTGAAAAAACTCTTTGGTATTATTGAGGATTTTTTCCTTTCTCATCTCTATCATATTATATCTCAGTAGTCCATGTAGCGTTCTTGTATAGGAAGTAGGTCCTGAAAGAGATTTAGACTAAAACCAGCGACTCCGCGCAGGGCCGAGAGGTATTATCAGTTGACATATTTATGCGCTACTAGCGTTATTTGTATTTGAGTACGTGATGGCGAGATGTCGCGTAGGGCTTTCAGCGCTTGTACGCGGGCGGGCGCGGGCGCGGGTACGGCTGCGCGCACGCCGCTCGTAGGTACGTTTAAGTGGTCAATGGCGTCGCGTGACGCTACGCCGGCCCTTTGCAGGGCTCGCCTTGAACCGCCCTACTGTACCGGCAGCTTGACTCTATTAATTTGCGCTCGTTTCTCCGCTAAAAATATTTTTTTTAAGAGTTTTTGGTAAACATGATACCTAGCGCCGCGACTGGTTAATTAGTATTTATTCAAGTTATATATCCGGCATGCTATGCAATGGTTTGTACAATTTAGTTAAGACTGAATAAAAGTTGGAAAAAATCCTTATACAATAAATGCGAAATAAAAAGAAGAATTTAACTGTCTTTTATCCACTAATTGCTATCGTTTGTCTTAATAATATGATCTTTTTCCCTTAATGCGATATTGGCCATATTACTATGTCCCTATTATATATGGTGAACATATCATTGTTTCTAGTACTTGATATACGCAAACCTTGTGCCCATTATTGTTTATGATCTCAAATATTGAATATATAACTCGAGAATGTAGGTACAGTTTAACAGTTGACTACTATCGTTTCGCAATGTAGATTCACGTAAGCTGTTGTTGTACCATTGATTACACTAAAAGAATAAAACAAATAGGTGCTTCTGATGAAGTAATACTATTAATAAATAATAAATATCTATGACATTCACACAGCGCCATCTGCCCCAGTTAAGCGTGAAGCCTGTATTAGGGTACTAAACAACGGATAAACAGTACATATATATAGATTTTTGTTAATACATACATATTATACATAGAACACCCAGCATTACAAACAGACATGTTCATGCACACAAGTGTTTGTATGCCCGGGGATCGAACCCGGAACCCTTGGTGTTGCGGCCGACCTCTCAACCGCAAACACCAAATAGGTCATGAAATAGTTTCTAAATAGTTTAATATTTAAACAATTTTGAATAGTATATTCAAATTAGGGTGTTATAATTACACTATGCACTTCGCTCTGCAAGCGGCCAATGTGGGAGTCGCTGCCTACCGATCTTTTTACCATTATGCAGTATTTAAAGTGGGGCCTTTTCAAGGCGCGAACTGAATTGGCATTCTTCAGATGAGCATTACATCTTTCAATGCATTCGATTATTTACCTCAGGTAAAATTGCAGGACAAATTTCACCTTGTACATTAGAACCAAGAATCAATTCACAATTATGTTGATTTTCAGTAAGGTAATAAGATGCGTAATTCAAGTAGTGCAAAATAACAGCACCATATTTCTCGAGTTGTATTTTTTAAAATAAACATAACTTCTACAAATTGTCATTGAAATTATTTATCTATATAATTACTTCGTTCAAGGTTTCCTTTTTTTCGTACAGTATAGATATTTGAACAGATGATAGCCAGAATAATTGATACAGGAGCGTTGCAAATTGAAGGTCCAATTGGATGCCTGGTAGATTGAATAATAGCGTCTGCGCACCTATGTTTATCTATATAAGGTTTAAAAGTAGTACGTTTATTAAAAATTACCAATAACTGCCTCAGCTATATATACTTTAAGCTTGTTTAAGATCTGACATGTAATTATAGTCCATTCCTCCCGGTCTTGAGGTATGAACTTCGACTTCAAATCATCTCTAGTGATCAGTCATTTCAAGTTACCTGATTGACGAAAATGGATGATTTCAATTGCGCAATGAATTGCTGTGCATTCAATTGTAGGAGTCGTGTTTTCGAGTATTGCCTAAACCATAAACTGTAGTCTAGGCACAGGTTAAAAATGAGGTAAGTTGGTGAAACTGGATTCTTGAACTGACATCTTCAGTACCAAGTAAGCAACTGCCATAGTTGATCCCATTTTAATTGTGTTGTGTGAGTCTATTACTTACCAAACTTACCTACGTCAAGCGAGTAGTTTGCTTTTATTGCTAGACTTATTTATAGAAATATCATCACGGTTGCTTGTTAACGTTTAAGTTAAAAAACAGTGTTTGTGTTATCTACCGGCGTGGAAGGTAGGGGCAGCGACAAAAGACCATTTGCATAAGGGCCGGATATCAATGCTACCGCGGGCATCGAGAAGGCTCTCGGCCTGCGCAGCCGCGGCAAGGCCCTTAGATCAAACTGCCGACAAAATTACGTTACAAATTACAAAAGTAAAAGCCAATTTTTGTTATATAATTTGCATATGTGCCTAACTGCGACCCAGGTGCGTTCAGTGGAATGATTTTGACGTAGTTCATGTCCAGTCTTTTCAGTTTTGCTGAACAGGGTGAAACTTCTTCAATGGATTTACAGAATGATTTTTTTCGAACCGGTAACGCTGGAGGCTAAATCTTTATTGAGTTTATGTGTACTGTTTCCTAATCAGTTTTTATATTTAATGTTAAAAATCATCTAAAATGATTCATTAAATATTCGGAAGACTGGATATTGATCGCACATAGCAAGAACTGAACGGGAGCGGACGCACTGTGGATGCCCCCTGCCCATCCAAGGGACTAGAAATATAAGTCATAGGTTTTCCTGCTTGCACCGAGCAGTGGATGGCGCAGGATACTCCCCAGCCGACCAGCCCATTCAATCCCTCTGCAAGTTGGCCAGCCTACCACACAGCACGGCTATTGGATTACACCACTTACCTATCAAGAAAGTAGCTGAGATTAACTTTTTTTCGTACCGACTGAAAGCACAGAGGTACTAGAGATAATTATGTTGCTGCTTGGCCATGTGCCATCTTCACCGATTGCTCGTCACCGACAATGCTTCGAGGCATTTTGTAGTACTCAGTTTTAAGTTCAACATGGCGCATTTCACGAACTAACATAAAGTATTTGCCATTTGTGTTTCTGCTAGATAAGGGTTTCGCCCAGTAAAGAAAGCTATCACGCTGGTTAGGTGCCGGTTTAGAGACGCCAAAGTCCTATTTCACCCGACGCCGAGAGGAGGGTTATTGTTCAAGCGTATCGTATGTAGATTTCTATGTAATACAGCCTAACGGAAATGACGGATTTTCAGCGGTGTCATAGATTTCTGTTCATAGCGCGAGGTCACTGGTACATTAAAAGTATCAATATTCAAAATGCATAGCTTGGTCCAGATTACTCATTCACGCTAGTTTTCCGTTAGCACTAGAATAGAACGTATATTCTGGGTATCTGCATTATACTTCAGCCTTCACTCACAAAGTTAACAAGTCAAGGACGCGTTTCTTCCCTCTAAACATCGTCTGCACCAACGCCATATCCTGTGGCATACGTGACGAGGCCATTTCACATCAATCAAACATAATCAAAATACGTCCTGTTGCACGCAAAGCCAGCATTGCACTGCTAATCTATGTTTATACTTCGTTTCTAGGGTATGAATATTTTGCTTCCCGAACGAATTCTAAAAGTTCAAATACTGCAATACGCTGTATTTACCATATAGGACATTTATTTCTTGCTCGTTCGCAAGCTTTTTGATCTGATCTGGGTTGCTGAATTGTGTGATAATAATTCATGCAGATTCCAATATATAAATACGTCGTTAACGCTGCGATTCTTTGTATAATATGCTCTTACGAATTCAGTAAATGCAGATAGTCACTAAACAACCGCAAATCAAAAAGTTGATTATTACTACAACAGGCTCTGTTGACCACGCTGCGGGGCTGTGATGTGGCTCATTCCGAGTGTGCGCAGTGTTCGTGCCGTTGCCTCCCTTACTCCATAGCAAACCACTGAGCAACGAAGAACTCAGTTAATAAAACCTTACTATACGCACCAGATATATTAACTT